>JAMKCH010008930.1:0-55724 GCA_023653785.1 Ophioderma brevispina
AACCGCCTTGTACTGTACATAAGTGTTTACTGCATGGAAACGGAAAATCCAAATCATCTCTAACTTTGGAATTAAGCCTTTTATGTAACTATCTTTAGTTCTAGATGACTATTTTTAATTACTATGAGAAAAAAATATATATTTCAAAATCTCTGAATCAGCCTTTAAATAAAATCATGTTGATAATGAAGGTCTTAGAAGGCCATGCCTTATTTTTCATTTGAGTGCCCCCTTCTGTTGAGGACTTCTGTAGTCTTCACAGGAGGAGTGTGGTCTCAAATGGAATAGCCCATGTAAATGTAGCCTCCTTTATATTTAAAGGCATTAGATAGAAGGTAAAAACAATTTCCTTTAAGAATTTTAGACCTTGCTATCAAAATGATAGCAATATGATTATATTCACCATGTTCACGTGGTTATGGAATGGAACTCTTATTTTGAAAATGATGGTACAGGCAGTGTAGTGCTTAAGTGCTAAAAGTAAATTGCATGCTTTTAAATATGGCACCTAACATTTGTTTAAAAGCTAATGACAGGTAATATATATTATATGCATCAACAAATCATGAAATTTTCAAAGAAGTTCAGCAAAATTATTAATGCTAACCAGCGGCATATCAAGGTAGACAATCCAGAGCCTCAGAGGGGGAAAAATTCCCAAATCTTCCCCTCAAATTATAAGACTGAACTTCAAGAAATGTGCATGTAGCATGCAAAATTGCTTAATTTACTTTTTGTCCAAAATTTAGGCTGAATTGGTCAAAAGAGGGATGAAAGTGCATATTTTGGTACATATCATCCCACTTTTTTGTGTCACCTGCCTTAAGGCAGGAAGACACATAGGGATCACTTCTGTCACTGTTGTTGATGTCTGTTGTTGTTATGAAAAAGGGTTAACATTTGCCTGTAATATCTGCATACTTTGATGGATTTAAACCAAACTTGAGTCATAGATGCAACATGGGATCCCTCATTTGTTGATGAGGTCAAAGGTCACATGCCAAGGTCCAAGGTCATGTGAGGTCAAGTTGAAAGATTGGCTAAAATGTAAAATTGACCTCAGTTGAAAAGTTGAAGTTCAATTGGACCCAAACTTGAGTCATAGTGCAACATAGTGATCCCTCATTTGTTGATGAGATCAAAGGTCATATGAGGCCTATCATATTATACAAACCGCGATGGCAGGGGACACATGCAGTCCGAGGACCGATGTATTTTTGAGTCAGAGTGGGCAACTTCCCCCCCCCCCACTGGCCCAAGGCTCATAGGCGGTGTAAACAAAGTGATGACCCCTATGTTAACTCACATCACCAAATTGTGACTCCCATTTGCAAACCGCGATGGCAGACGACACAAGTGTACCAGGGAAAGATGTATTTTTATGTGTTAAGAATAGGATTTTTGTGGGATCACATAACCATATTGGGGTGAATTTCCCTAAGCTGGTTCATTGTGGGATTGACTCAATACACCCTCTGGCTGTGAGCTAAATGTACTTTCATTGAAGTTTAAGAAAAAGTGAAATTCTCATTTTAAAAATAAGTTTGGTTAAATATATAACTTTATTTAGCAGCCTTACAAAGTGACAAATGATAGTTAAAAGTATTTATAGAATAATTGATACATAAGTACCAAGCTTTCTTAAAAATACTAGAGTAGAGTTAAAAATAAGGCATAAGCTTACAGCTTTGACAAGTGATATTTTGAAAAGACAAAAGGAGAAAGAAGCAAACACCCAAAATAAAGCATGCAACAGAAAGTATATTTAGAACCAAAATTAAAGGTTCATGGCCTGATCGCTAATAGCCTCGTCCCCAGAAGCCCAGATTTTACCGGAAGTGGTCGAAATTTTGGTATCAGAAGAAAGCTACTATTTTTCTCATTTACCTTGTGAAATCTTAGAGCTAAATGATGTTTGGTTTGGGAGTTATGAGCGAAAGTTTACTCCCTTTTGGTCGACCAATATTAGTTTTACACAGTACTCTATGGGGCTCACAAAATCACGTTTCTAGCTGTCACATCAAAACGGATTGAAATATTGACGCGAAACTTTACAGATGGGGTTTTTGGGTGAAGGCTATTCTATCAATATGAAAACTTCATGTACTTAAATCGGACCATCCCCCTTTAAAGTACCAAGTTAGGTAAACAGAAGGATGTTTGCTTAGATGAGCAAAACTAAGAATTGATGGAAACAATTGACACAAAAGTTTCCATCACTTTCTTCCAGGATTTAGCAGGCAGGTGTATGCTGTTACTGATGCATCTACGTTGCAGAAATATCAAGTTCCACTCATGCTAGATGACTATCTATACTTATAATTATAAAATTAAAAATTCAAAAAAATGAAAAGAGTGTTAAGTCTATTGACCCTTTGTTTTATATTTCTCACAAGAGTGTTGACTGATTGGTCCTCAGACTGCATTGTTAAAGATGTGGCACAGGCAAATTCTACATAGGGACAAGCCCCATATGTTGTTTGGGTCAAAGGTCACTAAACAAGGCTAAAGGTCATCAGAGGTCAAGTTGTAAATAAGGTGGTCATTTAAGTGTTTGGAACATTTGAAGCCCAGATTGAACTAGATTTGGATCATAGAGGCAGTTTGCCCCCTGCGGGTTTCGGGGGTTAGAAGAAGTCCCGCTGTCCCCCCTTACTTGTCGTAAAAGGCGACTACAAGGGCAGGCTGGCCCTGTATTTTTTTTTTGAACAGACGGGTTTGTCTTTAAATTTAGGTTGTATCATGACTGTTAAGGTTTCTACTATCATGACTGTACTTTAAATGTACTTGTTAAAATCATATGATACTTGTATTACTACAATTGGAGAGACTCGATAACTAGTTATAATCTGTATTAGTTTAACATAAATATACTATTTACAGGTAGCAATTTCATATGGTCCATACATATTAGACCATCTATTTAATCTGTAAGGCATGTATCGGGCTGTTATAATTGTTATTATGTATTTTTAAAATCTATCAGTTTGGGCATTATGCCCAAGTGTATATTGGAGCCATTTATAAACTGTACATGTATGAGACAATCTATGTGGTCTGTTCAGTGAATGCTCATGTTTGCATGTTCTGATGTGATTGTCGATTATCTGGATTTGATTGAAGTTTTTTGCTTGATACATGGAGGGGTGCTTAACTTTTTCATCAGCCTCTGATTTGTATAGTTTATAAATTTATCATTATGTCTTTTGAACTTGTTTTTATTGATGCATGTTTTCTAAGTGATCTTTGCACTTAGTTGTTTCTCTTGTTTTATACTGGATAGGTGATGATCTGGTTCATCATGTATGATGTGTATCATGTTGTAATTGTAAATTGTAATTTGAATTGAAATAAGTTTTATATTGCGTCGTTTTTATATTTAATGTTAAATACACGATATGACACAATAGTGTTGAGTTGTCGTTAAATTAATACTCACTCACTCACTCATAGAGGCATTGTGGGAACTTTCCTTAGTGAGGTCAGCTGTTTCACATACCAAGGTCAACGATCACCTAGGTCATCTAAACTCAGAGACCACAAGAACTGCGATTCTTGTAGTTCGAAAACCACCTTGTTAACAAACATGAAGGTTTAATGAACAATCAAGCAATGTTTCTGAAGGACAGTGTCATTTTGTGGCAAAACAAATTCAATGTCTGTACTGGGATAGAGCACCAATAAATGTAATTTTGATACATGATGTTTCTTGGGTCACCACCTCACCGCTATGGGAAAGTCACAAATTCAGAAATTTGAACTGCAACTCATCATACCCGACACTTGAAATACAAGGTAAATGTCACCTTCCAACCAAAAATATATATTAATACCAGCAAAAGATAAAAAGACCAAGTCTATTCCTATTCAGTGGCTTTTGACTTGAGTAGAAATTGAATAGCAACTATCTGTTGAACTTGGATTACAAATTTACCACACAACTTTTGCCCCCATTGTACTGGGTTTTGTCTCTGAACAAACTAAGTCGTTGCACTAAAGAAGCTTCTGTATTCTATATATACCTATATTGACAGTACTATCGCTACATGCAGAATCAAACATGAACTGTTGAGTTAAGTAATTTCATACATGAGTTATTAATATGTAGCAGGTAGCCTTGTGCCTCTGCTTATCAAGGTATCATCAATCTCTCTGAAGTCATAAATTCCAAGATTATCCTAATCCTTGTATTATCAAACAATATTGCTGGCGGATGCATTAGTTACGTTGCTATATATAACTCTAAGGCCATTGAAGGTTGATTCATAGGATGAGGGATGAGGTAACAATTTATTGTTCATTATTTAACTCACTTTCATTGTAATTACAACATGGTAGTATAGGAAACGTGCAAATCAGGGGCGGTGTTTGGTGCCAGGGAGGTGGCAGTGAGAGTTTCAATATCAGGAAAAAACAGGGATTTTAAGCAAAAAATTCCTTAAAAAATTATTTAAAAAAAACCTATTTGAGTTAATCTTGTAATGATTCGCCCTCCTTATGATGCTTCCACCCTCCTATGATTTTACCCTGATGCAAATGTGACACTGATGCCAAAGTCTTCTACTTTTTTCCGGGTAAAAGATGAAAAGAAAATAGCATGAAAACTCCGTCCTTCACAAGACTACTCATTCATTGTATGTAATATGTTGGTCTTCAGTGGCAGAACCCCACCAGCCCCCCCAATGAACTGACCGTTCTACAGTGTCTATGGAGAAGGACCCAAATTCGCCCCCTCTGGAAAAGCATCAGCTACAACCTTCTGCCCCCCCCCCAATTCAAAGGTATGCTTAGCCATGGTTGATCTTAGTACATGGGTTAGGTAAATGTAATGGATGTTTTGGTTTAGTTTTTTTCATATACTATTTGACAACCAATGTTTTTCCTATACAGAATTTCCTGGAGAATCTGAAATCATGGGTGTCATTTTTTTAAAAATGTGTTCTTGGGGGTTTTTATTTAAGGGGGGAAAATTTTGTACAAGGGGTAAAAAATAAAGTGTTTAAAACTTGTTTTAAAATTATACCAGTATGTTCGTTTGCTCTTAAGGTTTCTAATAAGGTACAGTTTGCCATAATTACGAACTATTGTTTTAGTACAATAGGCTCAAGAAAGTTCAAGGTCATTATTTATAGAATGGTCCGATTTGTTGTTGATGAATGTGAAAACTGGTTTTTAAATCGTTCATTGGGGCATACTTAATAAGAAAATGATATAGATTCGGGGTTTAACTTTCAAAGTGAGACTTTTAGAGATGTGACTGGTTGGTCTCCCATAGACCTGTGGAGCACGGCCATATTTGCCCTCTTAATTAATTTTCAAAACGTCAGTGACAACACACACCTTTGATTTTCGGACTTCGGTACAGTAAGACGAACAATTTTGCACCGTTTTTAGAACAAACCGAGGAATCTGAAAAATTTACCAACAGTGTGACCTTGACCCGTTTTACTTGTACTTTGTACCATAACACTCAGGTAGGGCAAACTATACCTTCTGTAATCATTGAAGGTACTGAACATGATGGTAACTTAAAACACATTTGCCCTTTTATATTTTCCCCCCTGCTATAACAATACCTGATTTTGGAAGAATGATGAACAATTTGGATTTAGAAAACCCTTGGTTGCAGATTGTATATGAAAATTTTCACAAAAATACCGTTCCAATGTACTATCTTGTTAGACCTTAGACTGGAACATTCATTTTACATGGAGGCAGAGGCTAACAATAAAAAGACAAGGTGATGTTCTCCTCATTAACATGTCGTTTGCATGCTTACTGTTGAAACAAACAAGTAAAAATAGCTTCTAGTATGATTTAAAGGGGTTATTGGTGATCCACAGCATCGTCCCCTCCAAAACGTTTGATTTTTATATCAACTGAACTGCTGCCTCTGGTATATGGTGTGCCTAATCTTACGTGTGGATTTGATCTACTCTGGAAGAATTAGGTTTGTTATTTTCTTGTCCATAAATGCATAGGAAATTACAACACATGAAGTAATACCCATGCACTGTGTCATCACTATTTGTGCATATGAATGAGCACATTTGCTCCCTGCCAGGGGGTTTCTTAGTTTTAACTCAGAGTATTTTTTTTATCATTACTGTTAGCAAAAGTAACATATTTTGTTGGTAAAGCCTGTCTTTGGCAGGGGAATATATCAAAATTTTAAGACGATGGAGCATGTAGAAATCGTGAAAATCTTTGAAGTTTTTGCAAGCTTCTGAAGAAGTTTCATCATTCAAGTAAAGTCCAAAGCGTGTCAGAGCCTGGGGAAATAATTGGATATATACAGAAGAGATGAATAGGGTATTTAAATTGACACCTGTACTGTAGTCATCTTATCTATGCAAGCTGTTCAAAGGACTGTAAGTCAGGAGGGAAAAAGCCAGTGTAATAGTACTACCTTGATACAAAAATAAGCCATCTAATTTGCATGAGATCAGGGTTTTGTTTTTATAACCAGTTCGCTACAAAATGACATCACAAATGGGGTGGTTGACCAAGTTACTTGCTATTAAAGTTTCTCATCTTGACCCTTACCTTGACCCCCTAATATCCTACATGTCAGGAGTGTCACACCAAAAGTTTTTAATTGGTGTTGATACCAGAGCTAAAACCATGAATTTTTTAAGCCCCTTGAATATGGTGCAAAATTAATATTGTTGGCCATGGGCCAATATTTCATCATAAACATCCAAACCAAAACACCTGTTTTAGCTTAGATTGCACAGGTAAATGATATAAAATAGGTAGACGTTTCATATAGAAGTCCACTGGAGGCAAATGAGGTAGTGCCATTTCATCCGTCAAGCGGTTACTGCACTAGTTCATACAGAGCATGGACAGAATCAATCTAATACCTCATTGCATCATGGACTTCTATATGAAAACGTTCATCAAAACTGTCGCTACACTGATGTGGAGTGATTTTTATGTTAAAGCATAACTTACAGGCTAATTTTAATTTAAGTATGTTAAAAGATTGTAGTTGCGTCGAAAGAAAGAAAGAATATCACTGCAAATAAGATTTAGAGAATAAGGTATGATTTTGGGAACCTGTACTCCTTAAGACGAATTGAACCCAAGGCGATACATTATTTTAAGGGGAGAACGACCGAGGCCGGAGGCCTAGTTATTCCACGCAAAAAATAATGGGTGTCGCGGAGGGTTCAATTCGTCGGTAAAGAGAGTACCGGTTCCCAAAATCATACCTTTTCATCTTTAAACAGCTTTATCATTAAGGGTAATCTTTAAAAACTCAAATTTCGCAATGTTTAGGCGTTTAATATAAAAAGAAAGGACTGCCACCCCCAGTGACAACAATCGAAACAACACGTTGAACGCAACGATCAGACGCAACGAGACGCAACGTGGCAGGCGCGCGCGACGTAGCAAAACGCAGTATGACGCGAGAGCTTCAACCTAAAATAACATCAATACGCAGCGCAGTACTACCTGGGTTCAATTTAACGAATTGAACCCAGGCAATCAGCCCAATGACAGGCTGACATTTTCACAGCTGTTTAAGAATGCTTTAGCAGAATTAACTAACAAATGTTTGTCTATGCAGGTGCCATGTTTGGCATTGGTGACATTGCTCAGCATTGGTGATGTTGTATTACTTGAGAAGCCAATAGACAAAAAAAAGGGTGTTGTGGAAGGTCAGGGGTACTCTGGTCATTAATTAAATCTGATTATTATAGTGGTTCAAGTAGAAATAGAAAATCACTATTAGCGATTTAAAAATGAGACGAATTCTGAACAGGAATACCTGAAAAGTTTTGGTTTGTTTTATTCATTGGCTACTCTTCTTTCAAGGCCACTATGTACTACATACCTCACAATCTTCTTTTTTTCACTTGGCCGATTACAAAAATGGCTGCAATCATACTGAAGATATTATAAACGTTTTACTTTTATCAATAATATCAACTAACTCATAAACGTTCATATATGGAAAAAGCAACCCCCGCGAAGAAATTCTTGCAATCAGGGATAATCTTGAAATACATAAAACGTACACTCTGAACAAGGCTGTCTGACCGAGCTGGTGAGCTAAACCGCGACACCTGTGTTGGAATACGGATACTAAAAAGAGCTCGGGCTATGATTTAAATGTTAAAGATAGACAATGGCATTGGTCAAAATACATTGCTTTGTAGTTCGTGCGTGATATAATTTCGATGCCGGGATTGTTTGAACAAGGCTACCTTCCCCTTGAAAAAGAAATGTCCAAGCCCTTGTTCAAAAGAAAAAAATCAATATTGCAAAACCTGTGATAAGGCCGAATGATGGTACTTTCAATCAAAATGACTTTCAATTTCACCCAGTGGGAGTTGGAACAACTGTACAAATGGTTTTTAGTTATAAGTAGACTATTTTTGTCAATTTTGTGCACTTGAATCAACAGAGAGATGCAAAAAAAGTACAACATTACACTTTGTTATGGGAACCAAAAATGAAATAAAGTTCCTTCACACTGAAACAATAAATAGTTAACCTCCTTATTGGTTGTAAGCCATAATTATGTAAGTCTGGAGTCGTTGTTTAGTTGTGACATAAAAGTAAATGAAAACCTTTTTTGTACAAAGAAAAATGCAACTTTTGTCCCAAAGTGGGAAATTGTGATATTTTTGGGATCAAAGTATTATTGCTGGGAATTGGGGAAAAAGCGGACCTTTGAGTCTGGGTGAACAAGTGTTGCCTACTACTTGAAAAACAAAGGACTGTGGTACCATATCACATACCATTGCACACCATCAGAGGTTGCATTTTGACTCTAAAATAACATGTTTTTGACTTTTAACAGGCATGTTAGGGTAACCTTATTAAAAAATCCACTTCTGATTGTGGAAATAAACAATTTGAACCACGTTTCTAATCATTTCCACAAATGAGATATTTTAATAAAAAATGTGAGCATATTGGAAATGTTTCTTTGAAGAAGGGCTATATTTTTAGACTGGCCCCTTTGGTAACACACGTATGACTATGATGTGAATGCCACATAATATATCACAATTGACCATAGTTATTTGAAAAAAGTTGCTTATTCAGTAATAGTAACAAGTTACAATTAATACTTAAATTCAATGATCATGGAACGAACTTATTTTTTTAATTCTCTATTGTAGAAAAATTTTAGGACTTAAGGGAATTCTTGACATTATATTGGCTGTCTTGTGATTTCTTAGAATTCTTTTTAGGAGACACTGGCATAATTTGAAAAAAGTGTGTCCTCTAGATTTTTCAAAAATGTATATTTGGCATGGTTGTAAAGATTTATATACATAGCCCTCACATAAATTATTAAGCTCACAATCAGCCCGTTATGGTTTAAAAAAGATGATTTTATAAGTATGTTTGCGGCGACATTAATTCAGAAGACGATTCGAGAAAGAGAATGGCGTGTAACACAGAAAAACACACGCTAGAGTTGATTATCCACACCATGCCACCTGGTTTGACGGTCCTGGACGTTGTGGTTATATCAATAGGACAAGTCTATGTATCATGTAATAGACACATTGTTGATTAAAGTTACGGCAACTTAAAAGTTAGTCCTACAATTCCCGGATGTCTTAGCCTCGTATTTAAGTACAATCTGGTTTGGGTATGTTATTTGATGTGTAAATATATCTCTATTCTTCCCATGGCCTATACTACATCCTATAAGCAAATTGAAGACCTTTCATATTGTTTGAAAATGTTGCAATGCTTCTCTAAGACTTTAAAGCAATATTAGCACAGTTTGAAGGAGCGCCACAATTTTAAAATTTGGATTTTTTGCACAGCTGTGTATTGGTAATTGTCTTCTAGAAAAAACTTACCACCTGCAAACGAGGAATGCTCAAAAATGGGTATTTATAAAAATGAGCGATGTTTTTGTAATTAGGAATTGGTTGATCCTAGATTGTACTTAACGGCAGAGCTGGAAATGTATTGCTAAGTGTAGTCTGCCCATGATGACATAGTGCCACCCTCACGAAAATGACCCTCTAACTTGGACTTGCCTAACCCAATAAACAACTAATGATGAGGTAGATACGTACATGGCGCATATTTCCCGGCTATCATATTGCGGGACGTTTCAAAGCAGCCGTTGACGGCGATCCCGATATTTAATTCATTCTAGTTTTTCAAAAATTCCTTCGTTTGCGACACATAGACATTGAAGAGCTTAAACCACACAGTATAGTTTACTAGGCCAGTACCATGCAACAGTGTAAAACTGGAAAAAAATTGGGGGCGCTCTTCAAAAAAATGTGCTAATATTGCTAAATCCCTAGGTTACAGCTACGCAGATATCACCGTAAAGTATAGTACATTACATTGCATACTTTGTGGGATCCGTAACCACACTCAGGTTTTGACGCAGTAGGTGATGCATAGCCATGCCTATACCATACTGTACTAAACACATGTCAGGGATAAAAGTGGTTCTAAAAGTTTAGAACCACAAGCACTTTCATATCATGCAAAAAATTCCGCTAAGTACTAACGCTTTGTGGGCTAAAATTGAGCATAAAGTGAGGGTTTTTATGTGTTAGAAATAGGAATTTTTTATGTGATCACATGACCCCATTGAGGTGAAATGTTTTCAAAACTGATGTCCTTGTGGGGCTTGACCTCAAACACCCCTCTGTTGTTTTTGGGACACAAGATAATTTAGCATACATGAATGCAGCCCAGGTGGTCAGAAGTGGTCACTACGAGTCCATCTGAATAATACCCCACTACTATACAACAACACATCGATATATTGAGTGAAATTGCACAATCCATGGCAGCGTAAATTGCCTCCTTTTGGCGTTCACCCGACAATTTTAACAAGTCCTGATGTTAGTATTCAGAGGATGAAACATCATGTCGGTGTTGGTCAACAATAATGGACACTTTGTTAAAACTATCAGGTCATTCTTAGCTTCAGGCTTAGGACAGTGTCACCCCAGAGTTTCTGCGTATCTATTTTGGTTTGTACTTTGCAAATATTGATTATTTATGGTAAAGTCACATTTCTAGACAGAAAATTGGATGTCCACTAACCCGATGGTTGCATCATATAATGTAAAACTTTTCGTATTTTGAGAAAAATACTAAAAAAACATGAATTTTGCCGCTTGCCACCAATTTTTTGACGTTTGCAGACAGCATAACAAAAACAATTTGAATTTCCATGATTTCTTATGTTATTTTTTAGAAACAAGACAAATTTGTCTCTGGACGGTTTTTTTCATTCTTCTCATAGAGCTTACTTTCGAAATATAAGGGAAAATGTCTAAAAGTGTGATTTTTACCGTCTTATTGGCAGTTTCCAAATTTTGAGTATATATTAGAGAATCTCTTTGTTCGAAATCGAAAACTGAAAAATTGAGAAAACGTCCCGTAGAAGAAGGACCGATGCTATCGGTGGAAAGTTAAACCTTACCTTTTACTCTTGGTATTTTTGGAGTTATCTTGTCTGAAAATTTGCCAATTTTTGCGAAATTGAACATTGAGAAAATCCGTGTTTTATAGTCACAAAGTGGCTTTTTCACCGCCATTTCACGCTGTCTGTTTCTCAAATTAACTTTAGCTTTGAACTCAAAATGAACTATGTTGTGCAAGGTGATGGAAAATACATTGATGCACATTTGAATCAAACATCCTTTGGCTTTAACTCCAGAAATCTAGAAAAAATGAAATTTCATCTGGTCTAATTAAGCGCTTGGGTTTACATTTTTAAATATTATATTTTACGTTTTTTTGCAAGATGCGTTCGCGCAAAAGTACATTAAAACACAGCGCACGCATCAGTACGCAGTAAAATTTCACTTAAATTCCCGCCGTTAAGACCAGTGGTTTTTGTGACTTAACTAGTCAAATAGTTAGTTTTAAATCGGCAAAACATACAGCTCAAGATTGTCTGAAAAAGGTAGCATACAGTGGATCACCTTTGTTGTAACGATAGAACACGTTGTGTTTAAAATGGTGGCAAAAATCCGAAATTCGTGTGAAACAAAGCACTAGGGTTGACACTACCCCCCCTTAAGGACACTCCTTATGCTCGTATTCTGTATTATTATTTATATCAGGCTTCTGAGTGGTACAAACAAAACTTGTATTGTACGGTTTTGGTCAAATTCCCCGGATATTGATAATCCTTACCAATAATATGGCAATATAATCCTATTAAAGCTGGATAATGTAGTTGTAAAATATATAAAAACAAAGAGTGATCATAAAAGGGAACTATTATCATACAATATCCAAAAAATAATAAATTCTCACTGTTCTAAATATGAAATTGGGAAACATCTATCTCTGTTTCCTGGCAATCACCGTTACTCCCCCTGATAGCCCCTATACCTCATGCTTTACCATCGGTTTGCTTAGGAGGGTGTAACATAATCAGTGGAAGAGCCATGTGTTAGCCCGATGTTGAAATGCAATCACAGAAACTTTCTACTTAGGTCATGTTTGTGATGGACAAGATACTATATTTTCACTAAGAAAGTTAGCGTAATCAATGTCAAAAATGGCATTTTGCAGTCTGAAATGTGACCACAAAGACAATGTGGACCGAGAGAGTGATAAAGGAAGAGCTAAGGCTCATGCGTAAGAAAGTGGTATGACGTGGTGATGGGGTTGGCTGGAAATGCAAGTGAAAGGGCCTGATGCGCAATGGTGTGATGACTATTAGGCTATTGTGCAATTAACATGCTTAAAGGGATATTCATTAATTTTTCATTTAATGGGCTATTTACCAAGTAGCAGAGCATTCCATCATTATAAAATTAAAGGACCATTCTTCATTTGATCTTTTAAGGGGCAATTGCATTATTTATTAATTTATTAGTCATTACCTACATTTATTTACCAATTAAAGGGTCATCCCAAAACGGGCTGCAAAGAACCACCGGTCACAACCCACAACTACAGGTGCCACGAGTCCACATGGGCGGTGACCGCTTTTGTTTAATATTATTGCATCAGGGTAGATTTTGCTATAATTATCATATCCAGTGGGGATGCCTATGGATATTGAAAAAATTTGCTGATACCGAATGATCATGCGAATGTAACCCAAAAATGCTGACCGTTCGGTTAACCGAGAATGATTGCCACAGCACCAAAACGAAAAACAACAATGGCTTCATCCAGACAGTGAGATTTGCAAGTCTCAGCAATGAAGAATTTAACAAGCTTTTGAAGAGTGATTGGTAATTGACATTTCCAAGGATACAGAGTTCATGTATGCAAACGTTGCTGTTAAAGCTAGCCTGGTATTAAAGCTGAAGAAAATCAGAAAGGTGATGTAAGACATCCACAAATCCATCAATGAGAATGACATTGAAATGGTATCATTTCTAGGGTGTTTAATCAAGACTTGTCAGTTGGACAACATACAACACAGGGTTTGGTTTGAGTCAACCTGATATTTAAATAATAATTATACTCCCCGCCTAAAAAATCCGAACGATGTTGAAATGGCCATCAATGTGCTCGAACTTGCTTTCAAATGAACGCGCCAAGCCATGTGGATAAATCTCTCAAACTTCCACATCATGCTTCGTTATCAATGCATTACGGACACAGAAGTGGCGTAGCCAGCTTTTTTTCAGGGGGGGGCAAAGGGGGGGCAAGATTCCCCACAGGGGGGGAAGCTGCCCCCTGCCCCCCCTCTGGCTACGCCACTGGGACACAGGTCAATAAGCAAACACATTATGCGAACAACGCTCCTGGCATTTATTATTTTAATTCACCTACATACAGTAATTATATTGTTCGGATTTCTTAGGCGGGGAGTATATATTGAATGGCTTTTTTCGTATGATACAGGAATATATTGTTCTCGCTAGCAAAATATTGTTCTTGTCTTTGACTCTTATATAATTTTTCTAGCTTGTGCAATGCTTTTTTGTATCATAGCTATTCCATATTATACAAATATTGTTTCTTGGAAGTTAGATGAGCAGTAACACCTTCCATTTGTGATAAATGGTTATTGCATGCAACGTGTTATGGGACAACCTGTTTCTCCCGGCTTGTACAACTACTGTATCTTTAGCCTGAGGCTAACAAGGACGCGTCACTTATTCTGATATTGACACATTATCCCTCACAGTTCATTGATAGAACTGACTACTGACTACCTTATTATACACTCCATAATATCGTGTTGAAGGTAGCTCAAGTTCCTCTGCCTTTTTGGTATTCACCCGACAATTTAAGCAAATCAGCGTTTTAGCATTCCACGGATGACAGCACTGTGAGTCTGTGATACTATTTCCCATCTGAGAACAGCTCCATAAAATTCTACTGAGATTAGCATCATTAACAAAAATGTGAAATAAATTGGCCAACTGCACGTTTTTAGTGCGATAATTATGTCACATCAGCTCCTGGCAGTTTGAGGGCAATTTAAGCAACATGACGGGAGCTATTAACAACATGATTTATCTCCCCTACTTTAAAAATTTACAGTCTGCTAATATGGCACAAATGAATGCTCACACGTTGAATTTGACACGATGCGGCGACTCATGAGATGACGTCATAGGGCATTAATACGCAATACACTCAAGTAAAGCGATCAATTTTTAAGGTCCTGTGGTGCAGCTGTGAGAGTGTGTGCTTGGCATGCAATACAGGTCTTACTACTGCTAGTATTTCTACTACACATTTTGTTTAATTGAGGAAGATTATTTTTCTCCATTTGTATCTAGCAGTAAAGAACAGATGCTGCAGATTCATATTATTGACTTTCAGAACATGTTACTTATCTTATTTTCTTAAGATATTTACTTTTTCCACACTGGAGTTGAGGATAGCCATTCTATTTCACAAGTTGATTTTAAAATTCCCATTTTTTACAAATTTGTCAATATTTTAAATCTTTTCACAAATTCTTCAAAAATTCCAAAATTATAAATTGCCATGATCATACTTGAAATCAGCTTTGAAAAATGTATTTAAATAAGTCCATAATTGGCTTATAAACAACCTAACAGATGTTGCATCATTTATACCCACTCTATCATGTCTATTGCTCTATCTTCATAGAGATGTATGCAAAACTATATTTTATGACAAAATCCTGTAATTTCAAATTTGTGCTGTACAATAATACAATTTGCATAAAATGTATCATCCAGATTTGGTGTCACTTGAAGAACCATTTCAAAAGTCACTGACCAAAGACTTAGCATAATGGTATGTTTGATGTGAATTTAAATGGCAGCTATTGCACTTATGACCTTGTTGCACTCGTACAATGATATGCTTCCTTCATCAAAATAACAGCAAATGCAAGCAGAACTGTGGAAATAGGTATTGAAAGTGGTGTATCTCTTAATTCAAACACAAAAAGGGGACATTTTTTATTATGAGATTATGAAATCTCAGCGCATGCCTTTAGAATAGTAAATAGGTGACATGTATTTTCAGTAATGTTGATGTAAATGCCAATGACTTACTCATGTATTACTTTCAAACAATTTTTTTACAACCTGAATTTCATGTTCTGTGCTATAATATGCAAGTGAGGATTTACAAAAAGTTATGTATAGGATAAGGCATTAGTGGAGTGCATTCGGGGATATAATTGCATGCTTGGAGGCATTAATAAATTAACATATGCATTAGCGGGGCCACTGTGAGCACGAACGCTTTAGCGCGAGTGCTCACAGTGGCCCCGCTTATCCATATATTACTTTATTAATGCCTCCAAGCATGCAATTATATCCCCGAATGCACTCCACTAATGCCTTATCTGTCATAAACCAAATGAGCATTTTATACACCATCAAAACATAAATACAATATTAATAACTCTTTTTTCTGATATATTTTGATAACTTTTAAAAATTTATAACTAGAAATATTGTAGTTCTACAAACTTTCCACAACTCTGGGTTGACTTGCATAAAGCAGCAAGCATTTGGAGAGAAGATGTTATACAATGTAGTATTGATTGAAACTTCGATGAGTTACCAGCTCAATAATAGGTTAGCTTTTGACATAATTGGCATGATTACAATGGAACGTAGCGATTACGCATTAGTCAATACTTACTTCACCAATCGGATTTGGATGAATAACCGCAGTTGATTTACATGCCGATAATTATTCATTAAGTTCTTGATGTATGGCATCTACTTGTATAGGTCAAATCGGGGTTATTAACACCGCAGATTTTAAAATAGACAATTGTAGGACCTACTGCCGCTGAAGTTGCTTGTTTTTAACACCATAGAAATAAGATTTCTATTTTAAGGTATAGACTCTGTAGTGAGTGTCAATCTGATTCTTTCCCCGTTCGTAAAGCCACATAACCTGGGAGGTTGTGGTAATGAACGTTCTGGCCTTGGTATTATTGCATTACCATGGCAAGTGAACTGTTCAAGAGCTTTCACTTGAGGGGGAAGTAAAAGCAGGCGTGCATTATAGACGGCCGGCCAAAGGACCAAAATATGACTTTTGACGGCGTTGTTTGTTACAAAGGTCCAACCTAGTGGATTCATACCACCATGGGATGTACATCAACGTATGGGGTGTTGGCCTTTCTACATTTTTTATTTTAGGGTAAAAAAATGGCCAAAAAAGGTCAAAATTGTCCAAAAATAGGTAAATCAGTCGAAATGCATTCCTTTCTTCAAATAATCAGAACATGTCCATTTACCTTCAAAGGAGTCATATTTAAGTGAATATAATGGAAGCCATTCCAATTTATAAATATTGGAGTCAAAATGGCCAAAAACAGTCAAAATTGTCCAAAAATAGGTAAATCAGTCGAAATGCATTCCTTTCTTAAAATAATCTATCAGAACATGTCCATTTACCTTCAAAGGAGTCCTATTTAAGTGAGTATAATGGAAGCCATTCCAATTTATAAATTTTGGGTCAAAATGGCCAAAAAAGGTCAAAATTGTCCAAAAATAGGTAAATCAGTCGAAATACATTCATTTCTTAAACTAATTGATTAGAACATGTCCATTCACCTTCAAAGGAGTCATATTTAAGTGGATAAAATGGAAGCCATTCCAATTTATAGATCTTGGGGTAAAATTGGCCAAAATGAATACCTCAGTCCCAATACCTTTGTTTCACAAACATTTTCAAAGGAAACATTTGCCGTTACATCTCAAGGAAACATCAATAAGTAGCTTTAGTGCTTGTCATTCTAGTTTTCATATTTTTAGATCAAAGTGACCAAAATAAGGTCAAAATTGTTCCAAAATTGTCAAATAACTTACACCCAAAGGTGTCATAATAAGTGAATAGAAAGCTAGTTGGCTTAATTGACAGATTTTGGGTTGAAATGGCCAAATCTATTATAATGCCCTCTTTTCAAAGTAGGTCATATAAGTGTTTTGCTTTTTCATCAGGTGAAAAGGGTGCTAGCCGTTTAACTTTATAGATTTGTCTAATATTTAAACTTTTCAAACAATAATTCAAAAATTTCCCAAAGATATAAATTGCCATGATCATACTTGAAATCAGCTTTGAAAAATGGATTTAAATTAGCTCCATAATTGGCTTATAAACAAACATAACAGATGTTGCATAAATTTCTACCCTCTAGATCATGTATATTGCTCTATCGTCTTACCATGTATTGCAAAAATATATTTTAGACACACATCCTGTAATTTCAAATTTGTGACCGTGTACAATAATACAATTGCATAAAATGTAGCATCCAGATTGGTGCTCATTGTGAAGAACCATTTCAAAAGCCCTTGACCAAAGACTAGATAATGGTAGTTTGATGTATGTGAATTTAAAATGGCAGCTATTGCAAATATTACGACCTGTTGTACTTGCACAACGATATGCTTCCTTCCTCAAAATAATGCCAAAATCAGACAAAACGTGGAACTATGGTAGGAAAAGTGGTGATATTCTCTTAATTCAATAAACACAAAAGGGGACTTTTTTATTAGAGATTATGAACTCTCAGCGCAGGCTTTAGAATAGTAAATTAGTGTGACGTGTCATTTTTCAGTAATGTGACAGGTACGTGTAGAAGGCCAATGAAACTTAACTCATTCTTCAAACAATTTTTCCAACCTGAATTGCATGATTCTGTGACATAATATGCAAGTGAGGGATTTACAAAAAGTTATGTATAGGATAAGGATTTAGTGGAGTACATTCGGGGGTCTAATTGCAGGCTTGGGAGGCATAATAAATCACACTCTGGGAGGGGCGAATAAGCGGGGCCACTTTGAGCACGAGCGCTTTAGCGTGAGTGCTCACAGTGGCCCGCTTATCCATATATTACTTTATTAATGCCTCCGAGCATGCAATTTTATCCGCCGAATGCATCTCCACTAATGCCTTATCTGTCATAACCAAATGAGCATTTTTATACACCATCAAAACATAAATACAATATTAAGAACTGACTTTTTTTCTTCTGCCAGGCAGAAGATAATCCTGAATTGACCAGAAACCCTCATGCAGGTGGTGACTCAGGTTTTAATTGTGTGTAACACAGCCATCTATTGTTACCCTTCTCAGCTGTTACTGATACTGTCTGTTGAGCTCAAGAGTCTCATATTTCCATACAAGGCCATGGTCAGTGATATTACATACGCCTACTTGCCACCCACTAGTGATCGTTGACTCCTGCTTGCACATATGTGAGATAGTCCTAACCTAAGGTAGTATGTAACAGTTTTCGATTGGTGGGTCAGATTGCAAAATCTTTGCTAGAACAAACTTAAAGTGTAGAATGAACTTCTATAGCCAATTCTATGCCAAACTTAATCCTTCCAATGTTATAAGTATACAATTGTGGTTTACGTAATTCATGTTATGTCTGTATTTTTATACACTGATAGCATGGAATATTTCATAGCCGACTACTATTTCATGGTGGGTTTAAACAGGCACAACTTTTGGACAGCAATGTATGACAGGTATTACTACCCAATAGTGATTTGCCTTTGCACTAGATAAGCAGTTCCCTTCCCCGGGCAGTCTGGTCCCCTGCGCTTGTGTTCCCCTGCCCCCCGTGTCTTTCTCCTTCCCACCATTCATCCCAGGCTGTTTGTCTCCGACCCTCCGTCCCCTGCGAAAAGGGCCTGCCTTTTGTTTCCACCGCTCACGGTTGATTCCCTTCTGCATGCTGCCTTGATAGCTCTTTCTTAACCATCTCGTTTCCCCCTCCCCTCCCTTTGTTTTTCCACATTCCACACCTTGGGCAACTAACATGCCGCCCGCTTGTCCAGTTTCAGGACTCGTTCTTGTGCTCTACTTTTTGGCTCCCTTATTTCCGATTCTTTCTCGCCTGCACCGCTTGTCGGTTCTCCCCACCCACCCTTTCCCCCCTTCTGGTGTTGCCCTCTGCCCTCCCAAGTCAGAACAAGAGCGTGGCGAGCACAGATGTGTACACAGTCTAACCTGTCGTATGCTGCCCCTTGCTGCGTTCACCCGCTCCCTCCTAGGTCAGCTTTGCCCCTCCTGCCCTGCTTAACCCGGACGTCCGCGCTAGGAACGCCTTAGTCAAGTACGTACTTCACCCCTCGGATTGGGAATACACCATGATCTCTACCCGCAGTGCTTTTACATGACGATTCCTTATCCTAAGTCTTGATGTCTGGGCATTTGATTGTATCTGGTCCCTCGGGGGTTCTTAAAACCGCAGATTTTAAAAGAGACAAATTGTTAGGGACCCTAAGACTGCGCTAAGTTGCTTGTTTTGTACACCACTTGCCAATAAGGATAGTTCTAATTTCAGAGGGGTTTATAGACTCTGGATGTTGAGGTGTTGCAATCCTAGCTTCTTTCCCACATTCAGATAAAGCACCCAAATAACCGGTGATGAGTTGTGGTAATGACGTTCTGGCATTAGGTATTATTGCGCATTACCATGTGCAAGTGAATGGTTCAAGCCGCTTTCACTTGAGGGCGAAGTGAAAAGCAGGCGTGGGCATTATAGCGGCCGCCAAAGGACCAAATATGGACTTTTGACGAGGGCCGTTGTTGATTACAAAGGTCCAACCTCGGGGATAATACCACCAATGGATGTCCATCACTGTAATGGGGTGTTGGCCGTTTCTACATTTTTTATTTTAGGGGTAAAAAATGGCCAAAAGGTGCCAAAATTGTCCAAAAAAGATAAATCCGGTCGACGGAAATGCATTCCTTCTTCAAAAATCTATCAGAAACAAGTCCATTTACCTTCAAAGAGTCATATTTAAGTAAAGATAATGGAAGTGCATTCCAATTTAGAAAATATTGGCGGCAAAATGCCAAAAAACAGTCAAAAAATTGTCTCCAAAAATAGGTAAATCAGTCAATGAATTACTTCTAGAAATGTAATCTCTCAGACCTGTCCATTACCTCAAAGGAGGTCCTATTTTGTAGTGAGTTACTGTGTACTAGCCATTCCGATTATAAATTTTTGGCGTCAAAATGGCCAAAGAAAAACCAAAAAAAAAGGGTCAAAATTGATCCAACAAATAGGTTAATAAATCAGTCTCGAAATACATTCCATTTCTTAAACTAATTGATACTATGACAATGTCCATTGCACCTTGCAAAGGAGTCATATTTGTAAGTGGATAAAAATGGACGAGCCATAGCCAATTTATCATTTGGGTTTCAAAATTGCAAAATGACATACCTCAGTCCCCAATAACTTGTTTCACCAAACAAATTTTCAAGAGAAACATGTGCCGTCTACATCTCAAGGTGAAAACCTTGAATAAGTAGCTTAGTGCTTGTCATTCTAGTTTTATATTTTTAGATTCAAAGTAGTGACCAAATTAAGGTCAAAATTGTTCCAAAAATTGCAAATAACTTACACCCAAACACGCAAGGTGCATAATAAGTGAATAGAAGGCTATTTGGCTATGATTTTGGGGTTGAAAGTGGCCCAAATCTGATTATTGCCCTCTTTCAAAGTAGGTCTATAAGGTGTTGTGCTTTTTTCATCAGGGGTGAAACGGGTGCTGCCGTTTCTTTTAGATTTCTGCGTCCCAAAACTTGAATAAATGGGACCACAATTCAGCCGCAATGTATGATCAAAACAAAATTAAAATGGGTGAATAGATAACGAAACATATTCACTCTGTCTTATCTTTAATATGTCATATTCTGGTTTTTGATAGTCGGTCAAAAGAATATCGGTTTCACCCCATACCACGGAGTAATTAATTCCACATGGTATAGACCGGCAGCCACTCTAGATTTTGGAGTCGAAATGGGGGCACGAAAAATTGAATTTTCCAAAATTGATCAAAATCAACTAAAATGGAATTATCCGAGTGTAAAGTGGGTTATGTCCCTATTTTTAATCATAACCTGGAAATTATAGAGATTTCTATGAATATTTTAAAAATAGTTGTTAAGGGCCCGGGTGTGATTTGTCTATGATCTCGGATTGTTGTAGATATACTAATGGATTAATGATATAATAATCAGGCTAAATATAACTTTTTTAATGAGTTTTTAAAGATGTCATCTTAATTTCGTTGACATACTTCTTGGAGCATATAACTTAAAGAAAGCCGACTTAATAATCAATAAAAATATAAAAAGTCAATTAATCACAATAATGTATTGTTCTTCTTGAACTATATCAGCATCTGATGAACACAAAAGGGATGCGTCACCTACCGACTACATACATGTTATAATTAGTTTATACCTTGAATTTTGATTATGCAAGATATATTTTCCTATATATCTGTGTTTCTCATTGGAAATTGTAAATAATCTTTTATTCCACGAGAATTTATATAGGCTACTCACAAGGCTTTTGTAAGTTTATTTAGTATTATGTGCTATACACTGTGATCTATCAAGAGTCTGAGGGTAGGAGGGGACTGCTTTGTTTTAATTTGGACCTGAGTTGATCAATATGCAACAGCTGAAAAAGATCCAACCAAGCTTTGTCCCGTTCTGGGGTGGATTCACAGGCCCAGGGTCTGTGGTGGAGTAAGCATTAATTAATAATGAAATAGGCCTTTTAAGCACAAGAACCCTTTAATTATTTTGCCTTAACCATGTAGGCGAAGTGGACATTTTGGGACCATGTAACCATAATGAATATGCTGCCAAAATTGGAAACAAGTAATGTTCTTTCTTTAACAAATGATCATTCTGATACGTTTATGCACTAACAAAATAAAATATTAAACTGCGCTACAATGCCAAAAGCTGTCATAAAAAGCTTTAGGGGTAATCATTTCTCAGCTTTCTGGTCAATTTTAGCGAAAAAAAAAAAAAAATGTGTGAGATGGTACCGTAATAGTGGTTAGGGTATATGCCGTCAAAGTCGAAGGGTAAGGGGCGTGGTTTGCCGCCCGAGGTAATTTATGGTGCTTTTTTGAAAATATTATGCACAGTTAACTCTAACACTCTATGTGTATAGAAAATAGGCCATGGGGTCGATTCATTTAGAGCTGAAAACCCCGGAAATAAATCCGAATCCTAACTTTTTTAGCGCAAAATTGGATTTTCACCTATGATTTCGTGGAAACTACTATTCCGGGAACAATTTTGCAGACTCGAGGACTTCTTGATTGACCTAATTTCTGACGCCTACTAGGTATGTGGTAGTTCATTTTGATGGAGCAATGGAAAGATGGAAAGACCATAGTTATCCATGAAACAAATAATAAACATCGGGGTGCTTTATAGAGATGGTTTCTTAGTATTTTTTTCATGCGTGTATCATACCACTATGCGTAACCGTAAAGGGGGGCATTAAATTTTTTTAAAATAACAAGTTGAAACAACTTATTGATTCTTTGGTTACTTTGCTCCACTCAAAGAATATTGTGCATTATAATGGCTCTAGAAGAAATTGTCGACCCAACTCATTTTCAACTTTAATGCACTCTGGTGATGTTAACTATGGAGGGTGCATTCATATTTTGACACAACACGGGCAATAGGCTAATGTACCCATTGTGGTAAATTTCCATCAAATCGAAAGAATTGGGAAATAGCCAATACTCTAATTTACTGAGAGATGTTATAGTTTAAATGGATAAACAATAAACACTTAAATGTGATCAAGGATGCAATTATTTATGAAGACATTTATCAAATCACTAAGTTTACAGTTGAATTTTTTGCCCATTTGACCATAATCTTGGAGATTCCCCCTACAATCTTGAGTTCTTGATCCTCCGCCCAATGTGACTCCTATAAATGGGTAATTGGCATACCTGCCACTGTATCACCGTTAAAAATTTTTTTATATTCCATTGAGTATTTAGAAAAGAGCCAGTTATGAATATTTTACGCTATATTTTGACATTTTTACCCTTTTGGACATTTACCCCAAAATGTGTTCAGTGAAAGCCTAGCACTTTATTACTTAAATCACTGTCCTGGAAGTAAATGAATATGTTCCTTGAAGCGTTATTTGGAGAAAAAGAGATTGTTAGGACTAATTTATTATTTTTGGACAAATTTGAACTTGTTTGGCCATTTAGACCTAAATTTTGGACGGAATTTGAACTTGTTTGGCCCCTTGACCCTACAATGTGACCCTAAAATTGAATTGGACTATTACTACTAATCAGTTAATTATAGTTCTTTTGGGAAGGAAAACTTACTCTTCCCATTATGATTATGTGAGAAGGAAGGCATTTTGGCTCATTTATGGCGGTTTTGGGCCACAGTTTTGATGTTTTTGGCAATTGACCCCAAACATGTAATTGAAATGGCTAGAACCAATTTGATCATTTGTGTTCCTTGGATGTACACGCAACATGTTCTGAGGTGAAACATGCTGAGAAAAAGGAAGGGTGGTAAGGGTATGGGTAAGTGTGATGATTTACCTATTTTTGGACTATTTTGACCTTTTTTGGCCATTTTGACCCAATTCTAAATTGGAATTGCTTCCATTTTGAATTTTTTATTACCTAAATATGACTCCTTGGAAGGTAAGAGGACATGGCCTGCTAGATTATTCTAAGAAAGGAATGATTTCGACTGATTTACCTTTTTTGGACAATTTTGACCTTTTTTGCCCCATTTTGACCCCAAAAACTTATTTAAATTCCGCGCACAGGACTTCCATTTATTCACTGACATATGAACTCATTTGAAGGTAAATTGACATGTTCTGAAGATTTTGAGAAAAAGAAAGGAACAATTCGACTGCTTGATTTACCCATTTTTGAACATTTTGACCTTTTCGGCCATTTTTTTTTTTACCTAAAATTAAAAAAATTAGAATGGCCAACACCCCATAGGCTATTGTATGTCCCACGAGGATTCAAATCCACATGGTTGGATGTTTGTAAACAAAACCCAACGCTGTCAAAACTTTTTTTTCGGAGCACTTTTGCTGTTTGTAATGGCCGGCCGTCTATATTAAATTTATGTTTAATAATACTGCACGCTTGATAAGCACCCCTAATAATGCACGCATGCATATTTAAATCGGTCATAATGCACGCATGCCTATTCGACAAATTTTGAGTGTAACGTTGGCATTCGCGAATATAATTTACGCGAAAACAAAGAAATACCAACCCTCGGAAAGATAATGCTCTAGTGGTTTATGACGGCTTCATTGAGTGTTCAGGTCCCTGTAAGAAATATTGAATAGAGACAGAAATAAAGAACTAAAAATATTCAGCACGCCTAGGCTCTGACAGCATATCGCCACAAAAGTTTCACACAAAGAATTGCCTTTTACACGCAACAGACTGTTTAAACTCAGAGAATTAAAGGGCGGACTCGAGATTTCAATATTACAATTTTTGGTGCCCCGCCACTTCTGTTGGGATAAAGGGACCCTATTAGCAAATGACTCTGCGTCCGGTGTGTGTGTGATGTCGTGTTCCAACAGCGATATGTGGACTAAGCAAGCGTGGGTGTCCATCTTTGCAACATGATGATATCTCAGTTGACAAGTTGGCTGGATCTGAAGTGGGTCATGTGTCATGGGTCAAAGGTCAAATATGGTCAAAAATAGGTGTTAACTTGCTACAAACCTTGTAAACACGGTATCTTATTAAGCAAGCTATGGGACAGTCCATCTTCGCACACAAGATGTCACCTCACAAAGCGGAGGCGGCGGATGAGTTCAGGGGAAATGGGTCATTGTGGCATGGCGTCGGTCAAAAGAGTCAAATATGGTCAAAAATCGGGTCAAATTGTGCGTCAAAAATGGATTAATCTGATAACTAAGCATTGGCAATTGTGAGCAGGAGGATGAACTTCCGTGGAGTGTGCGTCAACATTCGTGCCAAAAAATTGAAGGTCATTTTCAACGGTCATGCAGGGGTTCCATTCAGGATCAAATGGAATTACAATATGCCCCGATAATAGCCCTTGTCAATTGTGGTAGGATGATGATAAAACTTGGTGGGAAGTATGTGGTCAACATTCGTGCCAAAAAATTGAGGTCATTTCAAGGTTCATGATTGGGTCATTCAAGGTGAAAATGGGATAAAAATTGCTATAAAGCTTGTCAAATGTGGTAGGATGATGAACTGGGGTTAGTCGGCATTCACTGCCAAAAAGGTGTTGTGAAGGGCATGTCCAAGGTCACATTGTAGGGGAGTTTTAGTTTTTTTCCACAATTTTTCCAAGGGGGTCAAATCACTTAAGTAGGTGGTTTAGGGATGATGAAACTGGTGTGTGTGGTCAGCATCAGTGCCAAAAAAATTGAGTCTTTCAAGGTCATGTGGGTCATCCCAAGTTAAAATCCATACACATGGGAAGGTAATGGACGAATGAGAAACGGAATTGGGTGTCGTAAGCATCATTGCCCGAATAATTTGAGGTTCATTTCTGAAGGTCGTGGGGGTTATCAAATCAATTAACTCAACATGTGGTGGTGGGATCATGAACGTTGAGGATGTTGGCAAAACATTTCTAAACCGAAAATGTTGTTGAAGGCCTTTCAAGGTCAAAGTAGGGTAATCTAAGGTCAAATAACACAAGTAGTTGTAATGGTCAAATGTAGTCAACATTTAGAAACCGTACAAATAGCGATAAAACTGCTTTTGCAGCAGCCTCAGTGGTTTTGAGAAAGCATTAGTGTTATTTCCATACACAACAAAGTCTCCCTGTGGATGATCTTAAAATTATTATTCCCTTTATCATGTTTACTATCAGCGTACGAGCGGGGCGGAGGACCTTTGTGGTCCGAGAAACCGCCTTGTTGGTGATAAGATTTAAGGATGTAGTAATTGAAACAAGTTTTTAGAACTAAAGCGTCCCCCCAAACCTAATAATGCTTAAATTCCAAAGTTAGAGATGAATTGGATTTACGTTTCATGCAGTAAACAAGTTAGTACAGTATTACGTGCAGCCATAGGAATACTGTGTATAACAAAAATTCTGGTATCCAGAATTTTATAACAAATTTGTTTGATTTTCTAGTATGAAGGACTTGCAACTGAGCTTAGTATTCACACAAGATTAGTATTATGGACAAGCAGTATGACATTGCAAAAACATATTTCTTTGACAATTGAGTGCTCCCTCATGAGGAAATCTCTGAGTCAACCTGTAGTTGGAGCATTTCCCAGCAGAGTATTGATACTGGAAGATGGATGGCCAGTTCTTCAAAGTATCTTTTGGATGGTTAGTTCTGACATTCAAGTACTAAAACTATGTTGAAATGTTATGTGCTTTTGCAAAAATAACATTTGTATTTTATGCATGGTACTACATGTGTACTGCAGTAAACAAGATTTGTTAGTGCTTGAATGTTGATTTCATATTACAGGAAATTTAAATCGCGCATCATCGGGGTTTCCTTTTCTCTGTTTTGGGCCAGGTGCGGGCAGGCTTTCTGGGGCATGGGGACAAGACTGTCAACAGACATGTCCAATTCTCTCAAAAAATCACTGAAGGGTTTATAATCTTTCTATTCAATGGACAATCAAATATTAACTAGTGCTATGTCTAAGTGTTCAGTGCATAGAATCTTGGATATGTAATTGTTAGATTGAATAGTATTTTAGGATGTCATTGTATT
Source organism: Ophioderma brevispina (assembly GCA_023653785.1). Classification (NCBI taxonomy): domain Eukaryota; kingdom Metazoa; phylum Echinodermata; class Ophiuroidea; order Amphilepidida; family Ophiodermatidae; genus Ophioderma; species Ophioderma brevispina. The sequence continues at coordinate 26,957 of JAMKCH010008930.1, forward strand.
TTGATCAGAGAATGTGATTGAAACTATTTATACAGGGTTCGGTATGAGGGTAAAGTTGAGCTTATTGACACAAACTACACTCTTGGACCGCAACTACATTACTAAGCTCACGATGTGGCAAGCATCGATTTGTGACCACCAAGAATATAACAATTTAAGAGACACATCAGTGATTTATCGGAAAAGGTTCAATATTTTAAAATAGATTGCAGGATGCGGAGATTTTTTTTAATTTCAGAGTAGAGTTGTCTTAATTTCACATCTATGATAATGACCTTTAACCGCTGAAAAAGATGTGCTGAAACATCCGAACGGAAAGTTGTTGTTTGAGATGTTTTACCAAAGTATAGGTCCCCTGTATACTAGGTACCTGTAGTGCTGGAGTATATGATACTTCAAAATAAAGAGACATAGTATGACAGTGTATATGAAGTCTCGTAGAGTCTAAGGTCCAGAAATGCCTTGTCAAACACAAATAAATGAGCCTTGTGACCACAAAGGATTCTAATTATTATATAATAAACCGTTTAATTTTATTTATGATCTTTACTTGATTTGGTTCAAGAATTTGGATGTCCAAAAAACAAATTACATAAATAAACTCAATATTTAAGATGACCATGTCGAACTTATTGTCTCAGAAGGTCCACTATGTGCCACAAAGCGTTGCGTTCAACGATGATATGTCCTACAGCGAAAGACTCCACAATGACAGCGCACCAAGTCATATCAAACTCCTCAGGTATTATATTCCCAGGGACTCTTCTCAGTCTGAACGGTCACTTGTCCAGCAGTCAAGACGAACAAGAGGTTTAAATTAAGTCCCTCGACGATAATAAATCCACAGTATATCAGTTCAGAGAATCGCCACGATTCTATCTGTCCACAATTTGGAATATCTCTTTTGATTCCCAGCAACTTCGGCTTCAAAGACGACAGTAGAATAATACAGCAACTAGGCTCACATGGAATATAAATATAATAAATCCTGGCACTGTGTGGAGCTCAAATCTTCACCATTAACTAGTATGGTAGATTAAAACTAGCTATACATACTGTATAGCTGATTGCAACTGCTTACGGCAGAGATTTAGCTCAAATCTCCTATATATACTGAACTCACAAAAATACCAGTCTAAAAATGACATACATCATTCTTTGCATAAACATGACTTGCACCATCAAATCTCGATTTACAATCTAAATTAATCCACTTTCATCTATATAACTTTGTGGGGGAATTCCCAGATCTTGCAATGTTTTGACTATTTTAAAAGCATAAAAAGCTGAGTTTCAGTGGTACTAAGTTTAGGCATCCCTGGGGAATCCCACTTCCCATTGTGCAAACCCCTAAAAACAGGTTGCACTTAGCAAAAACTATTGGGAATCCCCCTTTCTCTCTTTTATAGTAAACAAAGTATTTTCCAGTGAGAAAATCTCTTCTAAATAAAATTGAGAAAAATAATATTTGTTAAAAGTTTACATCAGAAGCATGGAGGCCATTATAACACATCAGACTTTGCGGTCGAATGTTAGCCTTTCAAACATGCTTTACAAAAACTGGATAAACAAGGGTTACACTTGAAGTATGTACAAAAAGGCAAAGTAGTATCACCCTAAGTCAAATACTGATTATGGTATGACTATGGGCAGAAGGAATAAGTTGTCCGATTCTAAATAAAACATGTATTGCCTTAGGGTTGTCAGCTATGATTGATTATTATTCATACCACATCTGCGTATTTATGCACATAAAGCGCAATCATGGAAGCCGTTAATAAAATCATGCGAATGGTATCGCGATGGTGATTGACTAAATGTTCCGCAGTTGCACTCCGCGTACTGCGTATTGTGCTTTCGGATGCGTACACGTCGCGCAGGACCGATTTATTTTCTCAGTGGGTAGTTTGTTTTTATATTCCATGATTAAATGATATTTTTTAAAACAAATATTATCACTAATTAAGCAAAATTTGGTTTGTTTTTTTGTTGAGTGATGAATTAGGTTAATAACGGCTCATTTAACTTTTGCTTGAACAAATTAGGAACATTGCGGGCTCGTGCATTTAAGCATCAAAAGCTCAGATGCGCGCTGCTGTTTTGATTTGATCCAATTTTGCTCGCCCAAGAAAGTAAAAATACGCAGTTATTAAGCTTAACCGTGAAACCTTTTTGTAGCACACAAGAATGAACCACTCATGTGTACTCTTTTCTTTACCATGTCTATGCGGCCCCACGCTTGCATTATAATTGAATTTGTTATAGCAAATGTAAAACCTCAGGAGATTGTTGCTAATAGTTCTAGTAGGACACTAGCTGCAAATGTAAAAAGGTGTAATATTATTATCCGTAGTATGTGGTTGTGCATTTTTCAAAGAAGATTATACTCCATTACTACCATGTATTGCTAGCTAGTTTTGACTTAAATGTAGTGAACTGCATAATTTCCTATCATCATGCTAGACTGTATCATGCAGTATACGGGAAATTAAAGTCCACGGTAAATAAACCGGTTTTAATCGTTACTCTGTTCTCTTTGGTTTTTTTCATGTCGGCTTCGTTGTGGGGTGTATATCTCAATGGGCAAAAACTACTTTCTGCAGTCTATGTTGTGGAGGTTTCTGGTATTCTGCTTGAATCAGGTATAGTGAATCTATTTGGTCATTCCACACACTCATGAAACAAATGTTCTTAATCTTTTGTCTAGAGACATATCAAGCACAAGTTTCAGTGTCTTTGTATGAATATGTCTTCAATACGCTGCTTATTGTGATATAAGTGTTTATGTCAAGTGTTCGAAAGCATGTTGCAAGTTTGTTGTATGCCATTTGTGGTACAAGATCACAAGAAAACTAAATTCATCTCATCAGGCATCTATTCATTATTACTATCTCTTTGGCTTTAAGTGAGTTGTGTAAACTTGTGCATTTAGTTTTACCCTACTTCGTTTCCTCAAAAATAATAAATAATGTGTTTTGTATTGTATAACATGAGAAAGTGGCTCGAACCATCAATCGTGGATTACAGAAGCATATACTACACCCACAATGCACTAGTGTTTGAAAAGTATCTCTAAGGTCATGTGAGTCCACAAAAATCCTATTTCTCAACAACATAAAAAACTCTTGCTGTAAAAAACCTTTTTTAGCCCATATAAAATGCTATTACTTAATTTAGTAGATGATCAGTTTAAAAAACTTGGGGGCGGGATAGGAACCTCTAAATAGTTGAAAATTGGCTGATTTTGCAGTTTGGGGCATGATTACCGTGGGCGTCGCGGTGCCCTGAAAGCAACCCACCAAGATAATGGCACTGTAAGACAATCTGATATGAGGCTAGTAGCTATGTGAATTCGCATAAAGGGTATGTTAAACTCATATTCAGTGTCAGTATTCATACATATGTATTATGTATTACATTGATCTTAGATAAACTCAATCAACTCAGTCAATGTTTATAGATCGCCTTTATTCAAGTGAGAGCGTAAAGAACGACTTGCCATTTACTACCATTGGTTAGTTACCTGTGCTTTTGTAGTTTTTGAAAACTGCTTGTGGTGAATTTCACTTTATTAGTTTGTATCAAATTTGTGATATTACATTTGGTATGCAATCTTTGGATCAATTAAGAAACAAAATGCTGTGTTTTAATCTAAATGTGTGCTGGAAAATAAATGGACATGTTGTGAAAATGTGAACAAGTTGGGCTTTTTTTGAATGTGGGAATTAATGGAGAGTTGAATATACTGAAAAATTTAGTGTTTGTAAGATGGAGTGCAAGGCATAAATGGCAGAAGAATTCTTCACTGGAGAGATAGGTTGTAGAAGAGCTGGTTTTCTGGCAGTGGCTACTTACCGGGTGGGAGGGGAGCAGTGGAGATGTTTCTGCCCTTGCATGAACAAAAAGCGGGACGGATTGTGGGTAGGAAAATGCATTTTTCATCCTCATTTCGTAGGGACTTTGACTAATTTGAAGGCTAATTGTGCAAAATTCAAGTGGAATATCTGCATTTCTTGCACTACACGTGGATTTCGTCAAGTGTAGACTTAATTGGAGCAAATCACATGGAGGACTTATTTTGCTTCTGCGTCTGGCAGGATGAACCTTTTGGAATTGGCCCCTCGGCTCAAAATGTCTTGTTTTGGCATGATTTGTGTCCCCGGGGAGAGCAGCCAAGTCTTGAAGAATTGTTGAACCAGTGGATAATGTGCATCGTTAATTCACATGGATGTTACGGACTGTCAGCTTAAATTAGGCTTCTATCATAAACCTCGATCTACCATAACCATGATATGAACGTGCACAGAGTAAAGTTGAAAAATAACAAGTCTTTTTTTGTGATAATATTGTAAATACCCAATCACATAAAGGGGTTTTCATGATCCACAGCCTTGTCCGTCGACTTGCCTAAAAAAAGTTGAAAAATTTTTAGATCATCTGACCGTTGGCTAAGTTATGTGGTGTGTGTGTGTGCGTATCGTACGTGCAATCGATCGACTCTGGCAGAACAGAAATTAGTAATGTTTAATTGTTCTGTCGTAAACGACATAACATCAAAATGCACCATCAGAATCAACTGAAATTTTGGGAAAACCGTTCTCAGCATTATTAATTTGAACCATAAAACAAAAAAAATGAGGTTGGTGCATGGATCTGAAAGGAAGAACCTTTCATTATGTGGAAATCAGTACCAATAGGTAAATTTTGTGGTAAGAAGCATGTCAAAAGAAAGTATGTTGCTAACAACTGTTAATGAAATGTAGATCCCATCCAGTAGTATTACGCACTCATGTGCCCACACATTTCTAAAAAAGCAACGTGAGAATCTTAGCTCTGATGTAGAAGTACGCAATAAACAAAGATCTCTACCGAACCGCGGTGTTGAATCCCAGGGGATTGACAAGATGTGTATATTTTGTCACTGGGATTGTATGAATATCTGCTATTGATGAAACTGCATGCATAGAAGGGAACAAAGTAGTCTTTCAGACATGTGGGTTATGCTAAGGGCCAAGAGGTTGTATTGAGTCATTCCCACAGCACGGTGGGGAAAATTTCACCTCAATAAGATAGTTGTGGTCGCAGAAAAGGCAAAAACCCTGAATCATTAGCCTACATGCAAAGTCAATGTGGTTCTTAAAGCCTAACGTCAGTGCGTTGAGATGGATTTCACGTAAACACGTTCAACCTTGTTATTCTGTATAGAGTATAAACACATAAGTCAGTGGCTTTGCAGATGGCTTCCATCTTAACCCTTTCAACCCTGGTGAGATTATGGATAAGTTCTAACACATAAGTCCGGCTTTGAGATGACTTCCTTCTTAACCCTTTCACCTTGTAGATTCTGTATAGGTTTAGAAACATAAGTCAGTGGCTTGAGAGGCTTCCATCTTAACCCTTTCAAACCCTTTGATATTCTGTATAGGTTATAAACACATTAAGTCAGGGCTTTGAGATGGTTTCTCCATCTAACACTTTCCCACCCCTGGTAGATTCGTAGTAGGTTATAACATGGTTTGGAGGGGGCTTTGCAAGAAGACCACAGGTCACCTTTTAAGCCGCACTTCCAATATCATCGTGGAAAATGGCATAATTTTCAACATTCGTAAAAAAAAGGTAAACTTTTTAAAACTCTGAGTGCATTCCAGTTCACCCCGCAAGGGCGTAGAGAGGCGCCTGTAATTACGTTGTGTGGAAACCACTACATTTTCCCAGTAATTAATTTGAAGTAGTCATTGTTGAAAGACAAAATGACTGAAAAGTAGCCATTCTGGCTGTCATGTTGGCTATGTGATAGAAAGCATGTTGACATTTAAATAAAAACACAGGTGTTCGGTTCGTTGTGCAAGGCAGTAAGCACACGGTCTATAAGACACTGCTTGTGATTTGGAAAACTAGGGATTATGATTAGACACGTACAAGCCAAATAATAACTTCAATTATTGATTTGCATTTTTGAAAAAAGTGGATGGCGGACCGATGACAAGGACTAAACGGTGGTTGGTCTTTAGAGCATCGCTCAGCGAGCAATAATCAGGCTCGGCAGTTTAGAATTTAGATGAAGTGAGAGATTAGTGCTTGCATTCCATCACACATGAAAACTTGCACGAGAAGCAGAAAATGTGAGGAACGTGTGGCAAATTGAATAGAAGTAGAGAACACCATACGGCAACTAATCTGCCCGAGAAAAAATGAAAGCTCCAAAGACACACGGCTTAAGAAACGAGTCTGCTATATTTAGAAAAGTAATCGGTGGCCAACGATATGTCCTTCATTGTGCATGGCTGTTAATGGCGAGGGTGTTGTAGGGAAGCAATTGAAAAAGTTGAAAATTGGACTCCCATTGACCTTAGCAAGTTGCCTGGGTTGACTGTTTGAAGGTTTTGTGGGTTATAACTTACGTGATGGAAGTAGCTAGGTAGTACCGATTTGAGTGTTGTCAGGATATTCACAGTGCAGGGGGACTTGAAGTTGGTTCTAAACAATGGCTAAGCGTGACAGTTGTGAAATATGATAGTGTGTTCATTCTTAACGGTAAAATACGTTCTATATTCGGGGATGGTATTTTTGGGGTGATGCGTGTTAAGGTATTTAGTAATACTTGAGAGAACATTCTTCCACCAAATAGGTTATTTTTATTTGCAAGGCAAAGGTGCCGAGATAATAACTTGGCATTGCGACAAGTCTAGTTAAGGACTGGATTAGCTCTAGGATGATGCCCTATTACTCGTTTCAAGATAACATTTGATTGGGCTAGAAATTTTTAATGTTCCCACAAATGAAATAGTCAAGAACCCCGTTTGGAAGCAGTTGAATATGAATGTTTATTAATCGTTTTACATACATCCAGTTGTAAAGGCGCCCTCAGAGATTTCCTGATGAACGGGCGCAACTACATGTTTGTAAAGAAAATTGTTTTTTATTTACCTATACGTAAGGCTTGTAAGTATACTAATCACATATGTACAGTACCGATACTGACGTTAGAAGGAGCATAGGCAAAGTGGGACTGAAATAAACTAAGTCAAATGGATAGTCCTCATATAGAAAATCACAAACTTTGTCATAAAATCTCCAGATCTGGAATTTTCGTTTAACACGGTACCTATGCGCTGTTCAAACTGTACACAAAATGTTTACTGCATGAAAGCAAAGACCATCGGATTCATCTTAAACTTTGAAATTAAGACAATTTAGTTGAACTTTCTGTAGTTGCTAGCTGAACTATTTTCATTAGTACACACCAAAAAAATTATATTTCAAAATTATGAGTCAGGCCTTTAACATACATTTATTGTAAAGAAATTGAACTAGATGTGTGTCAGTTAGTCTTTTAAGATGTGCACTTGAGTGAAATTTGCAGCAATTAACTCGTCTGTGTTAAATCAAGGTATGCATGTACGTGATGGTGCACATGTACTAAAGAATCAGTTCAATCCACAAAAGCTACCAATAACTAGTGTTTTAATCACATGATTAATAGGCAGGACATTGTGATTTTTAATTTGGTAAATTTTCCAATAAAAAATACCCAATATTCATGGAAATTTTGTTTTTACCAAGACTCTTCGGTGATATCACATGGTTTTAATCAAATTCACCTGGTTGGATTGTGTTAGAACACCATGGATTCAATATCCTATTGTTCTGATGAGGACAACAAAATCACAAAAACACTGCATGCATACTTTTTAAATCTACCAGAAACCTTCAAAAAAACAGTGTGAAGTGAATATAAAGTAAGGAATAAAAATAAATGATGAAGCGAATGAAAAATTCAACACAATGTGAAAAAAAATGCTTAATTTATAGAGGTACAAACTTTATACAATTGGGTGTTTCCTAATGATGGCATCTCTAATGAAACTTTAGATTCTTTGGTTTAACAACCATGTGTTATCAAGGACCTACCATCTTACACAGTGAACAGACTGTAGATCTGTTATCTCCTCAAATAAGAAATTCCTTTAATATCATTATAAAGCCAATTTCTAAGTGTTGCTATCAGAATGAATAGCCTCGTGTATGAAAAACATCTACATTGATCATTTTCTCCATTAGATTTTTCTCAGTGTCCAAAGTCTTTCCAATGATACTTAATTACAGATATAAATCTACTGGATATCCTGGGGATTGATGCCATATAGCTGTCTGTTATCAACTTTATAAAAGAGTATTGGAAGATTAAATAGCACAGTATGTCAAGTTTGGCAATAAGGGAGCAGAATAGGGCCACATCATTAACCTTTAAATTTTGAATTAAACTGGCTCCCATTCAGAGTCCCAGAATGTCTCCTTCCCCAGTTTTGTCTTACAAATCTCTTCCATGTGCCCAAGTTGATTGCTAATTGAGTATCAGTTGCATCATCATTTGATATCTGCAATATTGTTGTACTATAACACACCGACAGTTTCCCCCATTATGCTTGATATGACCTTTTTCCAAGATTACACCAATCAAAGTTATAATTACTTCAAAGATAAATTACCTGAGCTTTTACTTTGTTGAGCTCAAGCATCACTTGTTAAAAATGTGTCAGGGTGATTTGCAAAGTAATTGGTTTGAGAAAAAGAGACCTGTCCATTGAGAATTAGAAAAAGCTTCTTCAATTGTTCTGTTAAATTTAGAAGTTTTGGTCTTAGATTTCAATTACTAGAATTAAACGTTCAGTTTGAGTATGCTAAATGTTATTTATAGGGATCTGACTTGAAGAATCAGAATTTTTATGAAAACATTTCCAACTTTTGCTGATTTAAAATTAATTAAATGCCATGTTTTTTAAAGAAAGAATAAAAATATAGTTGTTGTGATCATTAAAGAACCCTCACAATTCTTACAATAATTGCATTGCTTATGATATTCTTTCTGCGAAAAGCTTTACATTCATCGCTTCAAAAATATTGGTATATAAAAAATGTAAGTTGTTTGTTAGTTGTAATTGCCAAAAAAGAGTTGACTTGTACCTGTTCCCTCTTCCTTTACACCTGTTGTGAAAATGTGCACACAAAAAATATATTCTACCATTTATTGTTTGTTGATTCTGTCTGTAGATGAGAATAATACAGACTTAAGATACACTGTAGGCCAAGTTCATTGTAAACCTTTTCGAGAAAATATTGTGGCTGCTATCTACTGAAAAGCACACAGCATCATGGTTCCCAGGTAATTATAATTGTGAACAAATAATGTTGAACCAGGATTTTGTGATTGTGTTATGCTAATGCTATCTACAGGACGATAGCATTCAAACCTTCAGGCGCTTTTCAGGCGTCTCTGAATGGTATTATTGTATGTGAATTCTTGTTAAACAAAAAGGTAAGTTAAGGCTATCTGTATGAAGATAGGTAAATTACATTAGTCACTCATATTTATGCAAAATTTTAGCAAAACTATGTCAGTTGAGGTTGTTGTGGTTTTTTCTTCTCTACAAACATATTAGGCCAACATGAACTCTGGGTCACAGTGTTTGAGGTCTATGTGTTTATGGCCAACTACGACTAAAACAAAAACTATCAACGGCGACACACTTTGAACGAGCTTAAAGTTCGAAAAGTTATTTATGGCACACTTTTCATTGACACTAAATCCTGTGTATAACATTTGATGAAATTTTCATTGCAGAAGCCAATAAGCGATGTTCATAAAAAATCTAGTTCACTTGCTTTACAACCTCATTTCTATGGGAAATAGCCATATAGAGGGCGCTTTGGTACAACATACAAATTATGACCGATCGCTTTTTTGCAGGCTATATGGCAAGATTCCCGCAAGGTTATTTTTCTGATTGTTTGGAGGACCGCAGGTCGTAAATAGGTCTTGCAATGTCCCCTATTTTTATTATATCAGTTGTCAAATGTGTCGCCATTGACTAAATTGCTCTAAAAAAAAAGAGACATATTTGCCACGGGGTCAAAAGGTGTGGTAATGTAGATCCTTGTCATCTATTGATGTGTGTTTTCAAAATCATGTGATACCAATTTACTGAAAGATACAGGGAGGGTCGAAAGATTGTACTGGGTTATTTGACACTTTGACACTAAGTTGCCAAAATAAATGCTTAATGAAAGAAAATAATGTAGATTTTTTTGTGTTTGTGTAATGACTTGAGTTTTTGATTCATAAAATTTGCTTATTTATTTCAAAAGATACTAGCATGTAACCCATATTTAAGTGACAAAGGTTCGTTTTCCCCTGTGGCCAAGTCAAAAAATAGATAGAATGAATTTGCGCCTAATATACCGCAACACTAATTGCAGACAGAGACCGAATCAACATTCCAACCGAATTGTATGGAAGAATACCTTTAAAAAACAGCATATCAAAAGTTACTTTAAAATCAAAGGAGGGAACTATATTTTTAGGGGGTCAGCAACGGTAGGTTTATACAGGGTCGGTCACAAAATATGAAAGTATCAAAACGCGCCAAAAAGCGCATGCCCACATGTCGTTACAATTATTCGAGATTAAAAAAAAGGTCTAGTTTGCCATCTCTGCAGGATGTAGTTAAATAAGTTAGTAGTCAAAATAGGTTATAGTGTCATAATGAGTAAATTTTGTACATCAGAAATATATCCGTTCGTTATAAAAAATTTGGTGCAAATGTTGTGCGTCGTAATGGTACAGGAACAGAAAAAATGAATACTTCGGTTGTGCACACATCTATAAATATACGTTACAATTTAACTTGCGAACGCACATGTAATTTTCCAAATTTTTCCAACTTTCCCAAAATGGTGGACTGGGAGGGCTAACTTTAGGGTCTATGGGAGGTCACCAGTCATAGCTCTGTAATTCTTATATAGAAAGTGCAAACAAAGAATCGTATATACATTTACTTATCTAGGGGGACAAATTTAACAGTTTAACAACCAGTCCGATCAATTCGGACCATTCTATGAATTTACCCCAGGATGACCTTGAACGTTATGACCTATTGTCTAAAACTATAATGCGTAGATAGGGGCCAACTATACCTGTTTTTAACACCATAGAAATAAGATTTCTATTTTAAGGTATAGACTCTGTAGTGAGTGTCAATCTGATTCTTTCCCCGTTCGTAAAGCCACATAACCTGGGAGGTTGTGGTAATGAACGTTCTGGCCTTGGTATTATTGCATTACCATGGCAAGTGAACTGTTCAAGAGCTTTCACTTGAGGGGGAAGTAAAAGCAGGCGTGCATTATAGACGGCCGGCCAAAGGACCAAAATATGACTTTTGACGGCGTTGTTTGTTACAAAGGTCCAACCTAGTGGATTCATACCACCATGGGATGTACATCAACGTATGGGGTGTTGGCCTTTCTACATTTTTTATTTTAGGGTAAAAAAATGGCCAAAAAGGTCAAAATTGTCCAAAAATAGGTAAATCAGTCGAAATGCATTCCTTTCTTCAAATAATCAGAACATGTCCATTTACCTTCAAAGGAGTCATATTTAAGTGAATATAATGGAAGCCATTCCAATTTATAAATATTGGAGTCAAAATGGCCAAAAACAGTCAAAATTGTCCAAAAATAGGTAAATCAGTCGAAATGCATTCCTTTCTTAAAATAATCTATCAGAACATGTCCATTTACCTTCAAAGGAGTCCTATTTAAGTGAGTATAATGGAAGCCATTCCAATTTATAAATTTTTGGGTCAAAATGGCCAAAAAAGGGTCAAAATTGTCCAAAAATAGGTAAATCAGTCGAAATACATTCATTTCTTAAACTAATTGATTAGAACATGTCCATTCACCTTCAAAGGAGTCATATTTAAGTGGATAAAATGGAAGCCATTCCAATTTATAGATCTTGGGGTAAAATTGGCCAAAATGAATACCTCAGTCCCAATACCTTTGTTTCACAAACATTTTCAAAGGAAACATTTGCCGTTACATCTCAAGGAAACATCAATAAGTAGCTTTAGTGCTTGTCATTCTAGTTTTCATATTTTTAGATCAAAGTGACCAAAATAAGGTCAAAATTGTTCCAAAATTGTCAAATAACTTACACCCAAAGGTGTCATAATAAGTGAATAGAAAGCTAGTTGGCTTAATTGACAGATTTTGGGTTGAAATGGCCAAATCTATTATAATGCCCTCTTTTCAAAGTAGGTCATATAAGTGTTTTGCTTTTTCATCAGGTGAAAAGGGTGCTAGCCGTTTAACTTTATAGATTTCTGAGTCAAAATTGAATAAATGGGACAAAATTCATCCAAAAACTGATCAAAATCAATTAAAATGGGTGAGATAACGAAACATATCACTCTGTCTTACTCTTACATTATGTCTTCTTTTTGCATAGTAGGTCAAAAGAATATGCGTTTACATACCACGGGATGTAATTAAGTAAACATGGTATATAGACTGCCAGCCAGTCATAGATTTTGGAGTCGAAATGGGGCACGAAATTTTAAATTTTCCCAAAATTGATCAAAATCAACTAAAATGGGAAACCAATTGATAAAACGTGTGACTTTGTCCATATTTTTAATCATTACCCTGTGAATTTATATAGATTTCTATTGAATATTTAAAAATAGTTGTTAGGGCCAGGTGTTGATTTTTCTAGATCTCGGATGTTAAGATTATATAAATGGACATTTATAATCAGCTAAATTACTTTTTTAATGAGTTTTTAAACTGCATCTTAATATTGTAACATATATTTCTTAGGGCTATACATTAGAATAGCCGAACTTAGATACTGAATAAAAATAAAATCAATAATCACAATAATAATGTTCTTTGAACTTATTCGCATTCTGATGAACACAAAGGACCACTCCGACCACATACATGTTAAAATTAGTTTTATACCTTGAATTTTGTTTTATGCAAGATGATATTTCTCCTCTATATCTGGTTCTCATTTGGAAATTGTATATAATTTTTATTCCACGAGAATTTATTATAGGCTACTCACAAGGCTTTTTGTAAGTTTAGTATTATGTGCTATACACTGTGATCTATCAAGGGTCTGAGGGTAGGCTGCTCTTGTTTTAAATTTGGACCTGAGTTTGATCAATATTAACAGCTAAAAATATCCATCAAGCTTGTCCCGTTCTGAGTGGATTCACAGGCCCAGTGTCTGTGGTGGATTTAAGCATTAAATAATGAAATAGGCCTAATGCACAAGAACCCTTTAATTATTTTGCTTAACCATGTAGGCGAAGTGACATTTTGGACCATTTAAACCATAACTGAATATGCCGCCAAATTGGAACAGTGACTGTTCTTTCTTTACCAAATGATCATTCTGATACATTTATTGAACCTAACAAAATAAAATATTCAACTGCGCTACAATGCCAAAAGCTGTCATAAAAAGCTTTTAGGTAATCATTCTCTCATCCTTTCTGGTCATTTTAGCAAAAAAAATGTGAAGATGGTTAGGGTATGCCATCAAAGTCGAAGGGTAAGGTGGTGGTTGCCACCCGAGGTAATTTATGGTGTTTTTTTTAAAATATTATGCACAGTTTAACTCTAAAACTCTATGTGTATAGAAATTAGCCATTTGTCATCATTTAGAGCTGAAAACCCAGTGAAAATAAATCCGATATTCCTAACTTTTTTACCGCAAAATTGGATTTTCACCTATAGATTTTCTGTGGAAAATACTAATTTCGGGGACCAATTTTGCAGACTCGAGGACTTGATGACCTCATTCTGACGCCATACTAGGTATGTTGGTACTTATTTTGATATCAATGGAAAGAGGAGGACCATAGTTATCCACTGAAAACAAAATAATAAACATCGGGTGCTTTATAGAATGCGTTCTTAGTATTTTTTTCATTCGTGTATCATACCACTATGAGTAACCGTAAAGGAGGGCATTAATAATAACAATTATAACAACTTTTGATTTCTTTGGTTTCTTTGCTCCCTCCAAGAAAAGTGCATTATAATGGCCAACTCATTTTCAACTTTAATGCACTCTGGTGATGTGAACTATGGCTTGATTAACAATTTTGACAAATAGGGCAATAGAGCTAATTTACCCATTTGTGGTAAATTTCCATCAAATCTGAGAATTGGAATAGCCAATACTCTAATTTACTGAGGGATGTAATTTAATGGATAACAATACATTTATCAATCATAGTTTAAGTTGATATTTTTTTTACCATATTGACCATAAATCTTGAGATTCCCCCTCCAATCTTGAGTTCATTTTGATCCTCAGCCCAATGTGACTCCAAAATGGGTAAATTGGAATACCTAGCACTGTATCACCTAATTATATTCCATTGAGTATTTTAGAAAAGAGCCAATTATGACTATTTTACCATATTTTTACCCTTTTGGACATTTTAACCCCAAAATGTGTTCATTGAAAAGGCTAGCACTTTATTTACTTAATCACTGTCCCTGGGAAGTAAATGAATTATGTTCCTTTAAGCTATTTTGACAAAAGAGATTGTTATGACTAATTTATTATTTTTGGACAAATTTGAACTTGTTTGGCCATTTTAACCTAATTTTGGACGAATTTGAACTTGTTTGGCCATTTTGACCCTACAACGTGACCCTACAATTGAATTGACTATACTACTCTATTCAGTTAATTATAGTTCTTTGGGAAGAAAACTTTACATATTCCCATTATGATTGTTGAGAAGGAAGGCATTTGACTCATTTATGGGTTTTTGGGACAGTTTTGATGTTTTTTTGGCCAATTTGACCCCAAAATATGTAAATTGAAATGGCTAGCACTCAATCTGCTCATTTGTGTTCCCTTTGGATGTACACGCACATGTTCTGATGAAACAGCTTGAGAAAAAGAAGGTAATATGATTGATTTACCTATTTTTGGACTATTTTGACCTTATTTGGCCATTTTGACCCCAAAATTTATAAATTGGAATTGCTTCCATTATATTTACCTAAATATGACTCCTTTGAAGGTAAATGGACATGTCCTGATAGATTATTTTAAGAAAGGAATGCATTTCGACTGATTTACCTTTTTTGGACAATTTTGACCTTTTTTGGCCATTTTGACCCCAAAAAATTATAAATTGGAATGACTTCCATTATATTCACTTAAATATGACTCCTTTGAAGGTAAATGGACATATTATGATAGATTATTTGAAGAAAGGAATGCATTTCGACTGATTTACCCATTTTTGAACAATTTTGACCTTTTCGGCCATTTTTTACCCTTAAAAATTTAAAAATTAGAATGGCCAACACCCCATACGCTATTGTATGTCCCATAAGGATTCAAATTCACATGGTTGGATGTTTGTAACAAACAACGTCGTCAAAACTTTTTCTGAGCACTTTTTGCTGTAATGGCCGGCCGTCTATTATTAAATTCTATTGTTTAATAATGCACGCTTGATAATGCACCCCCTAATAATGCACACATGCATATTTAAATCGTGTCATAATGCACGCATGCATATTCAAATTTGAGGTAAACGTGCATTCGCGAATATAATTTTACGCGAAAACAAAGAAAAACCACTCGAAAATAATGCTCTAGTGGTTTATGAAGGATTCATTGAGTGTTCAGGTCCATGAAAAGAAATATGAATAGAGACAGAAATAAAGAACTAAAATATCAGCACTTGCCAGGCTCTGACAGCATATCGCACAAAAAGTTTGTCACACAAAAATTTGCCTTTTACACCGCACAGACTGTTTTAAAATCAGAGACTTAAAGGCTGACTCAGAGATTTCAATATACAATTTTTGGTCCCCCGCCAACTTCTGTTGGCGAAGGGGGACTATAGAAATGCTCTTCGTCCGGCGTATTGGTGGTGGTGTGTGTGTGTGTGTGTGGTGTGTGCCACGCAATATCTTTGGATATAAGCAAGCGTGGGTGTCCATCCTTGCAACATAGATGTATCTCAAGTACACGTGGCCTGGATCCAGGGTTCCCACCTAGGTTTTTACTTGAAGTCCATGGACCCCATAATTTCCAATGTTCAGAATTATTGTCCAGTGGAATATTTTGTGGTCCCGAGACCAGCCTTCCAAATGTTTTTATGTAGTACTACGACGCAGGACTTATCAGTTTCCAAATACATGGTGTGTTAAGATTTCCTGATTTCTATTTTGCTATTGGTCAAATTTGAGGTTATCATTTTCCTTATTTCAATGTTAAGAAAGTGGTTTTCTGTAGACAATACAAATAAGTATAAATAGCCATTGAAATATTGTGAACTTGGTTTTCCCACAATGAAGCACTATTTGAAGCTGATTTTTAGCACAAACAAGTCCTACTAAATTTGCATTTGAGGTTTGGAAACATATGGTTTCGAAAAAATGAAAAAAAATGCCTTTCGAGGCTTTTATTTAATTATGGGGTTCCAAGTGGACCTCATTTTGTTAATCAATATGAATTTATCGTGTCCAGTGAAATTCTGCCTGTCATTTGACACCAAATAATCCTACTAGCGGGAACCCTGCCTGGATTATGAAGGGTGCGTCAGGGTCATGGGTCAAAGGTCAAATATGCGTCAAAATAGGGTTAATGCTACAAAAACCTTGTAAACACGATATCTTTATCTAAGCAAGTATGGGTGTCCATCTTCGCACCATAGATGTCCCTCAAGTAGGCGGCGGATGAGTTCGGAAATGGGTCATGTGGCATGGGTCAAAGGTCAAATATGGTCAAAAATAGGGTCAAATTTGGTCAAAAATGGGATTAAATTGATATAAGCCTTGGCAATTGTGGCAGGATGATGAAACTTGGTGGGTGTGGTCAACATTCAGTGCCAAAAAATTTGAAGGTCATTTCAAGGTCATGTGGGGTCATTCAAGGTCAAATGGAATTAAATTGCTATAACCCTTGTCAAATGTGGTAGGATGATGAAACTTGGTGGATGTAGTCGGCATTCACTGCCAAAAAATTTGAAGGTCATTTCAAGGTCATGTGGGGTCATTCAAGGTCAAACCACTAAGTAGGTGGTAGTATGATGAAACTTGGTGGGTGTGGTCAGCATTCAGTGCCAAAAAATTGAAGGTCATTTCAAGGTCATGTGGGGTCATCCAAGGTTAAATCCATACACATGGTAGTATGGACGATGAAAACTGATGGGTGTAGTAAGCATTCATTGCCGAAAATTTTGAAGGTCATTTCAAGGTCGTGGGGTTATTCAAGATCAATTAACTCAACATGTGGTAGGTCATGAAACTTTGTGGATGTGGTCAACATTTCTAAACCGAAAATTGTGAAGGTCATTTCAAGGTCAAGTAGGGTAATCTAAGGTCAAATAACTACAAGTAGTTGTATGGTCAATGTAGTCAACATTTTGATACCGTCAAATTGCAACTGCTATTGCAGCAGCCTCAGTGGTTTGAGAACCACTTATTTCCATCACAATTCTCCCTGTGATCTTAAAATTAAAAAAAAAAAAAAAAAAAAAAAAAGTTGAGCTATATTGAACACAAACTACACTCTTGGACCGCAACTACATTACTAAGCTCACATGGCAGCTATCTATTTGTGACCAAAATATAACAAATTTAAAGACACTATCAGTGATTTATCTAAAGAGTTCAAATATTTTAAATTTTGCAGGAATGAGGATGATTTTTTTTATATTTCAGATTGAGTATATCAATGATAATGCCTTTAAAGCGCTGAAAAGATAGTGTTGCATCTCAGCAAGGATGAATGTTTTACCAAAGTATAGGCCTACATACTAGGTACCTTAGTGCATAATTTATGCATACTTCAATAAGTAGCATAGTATATATCCAGACTTTGTCGGTCGATGCTAGCCTTTCAAACATGCTTTACAAACTGAATAAACAAGTGTGTTACACTTGAAGTATGTACAAAAGGCAAGTATCACCCAATGTCAAATACAAAAAAAAAAAAAAAAAAAAAGCAGCCTCAGTGGTTTGAGAACCACTTATTTCCATCACAATTCTCCCTGTGATCTTAAATTATATTTCCCTCCATTTACTATCGCGACGAGCGGGGGACCTTTGTGGTTCGAGAACCGCCTTGTTGGTGTAGTAATTAAACATAGTTATTTAGAACTAAAGAGTCACCTATAATGCTTAATTCCAAAGTTAGAGATGAATTGGATTTTCCGTTTTCATGCAGTAAACATTTATGTACAGTATTACAGTGCCATAGAATACTGTGTATAACAAAAATTCTGGATCCAGAATTTTATAACAAATTTGTGATTTTCTATATGAAGGACTTCAATTTGAGCTTAGTAATTTCACACAATGATTAGTATATGGACAAGCATTATGTACATGCAAAAAACATGATTTGTTTGACAATTGAGTGCTCCCTCATGAGGAAATCTCTGAGTTAACCTTTAAGTTGGAGCTTTTTTCCCCAGCAGAGGTTCATTGATACTGTATAGATGGATGGCCGTCTTCAAATGCCATCGTTTGGATGGTTGTTCGGACTTCAGTACTAACTATTTGAATTATGTGCTTTGCAACATACTTTTTTATTTTATGCAGGTACTACCATGTGTTCTGCAGTAAACAAGATTTGTTAGTGCTGAATTTTGATTTCATATTACAGAAATTTAATCGGGGCAGAATAATCTGGTTTTCCTCTTCTCTGTTTTGGCAGGGTGGGCAGGCGTTCTGGGATGGGGACAAGACCTTGTCAACAGACATGTCCCACTTCTCCTCAATCACTGAAGGGTTTATAATCTTTCTATTCAATGGACACATCAAAATATAAATAGTGCTAGTGTTCATTGGCATATCTATTGATATTTAAATTGTTATGAATAGTATTTTAGCATCATTGTAATTTTGATCAGAGAATGTATTGAAACTATTTACAGGGTAATGGTAGGAAAAGTTGAGCTCTATTGAACACAACGACACTCTTGGACCGCAACTACATTACTAAGCTCACATGGCAGCTATTATTTGTGACCAAAATATACAAATTTTAAAGACACTATCAGTGATTGATCTGAAGCGTTCAAATAGTTTTAAATTTTGCAGAATGAGGATGATTTTTTTTATATTTCAGATTGAGTAAATCATTATAATGCCTTTAACGCTGAAAAGATAGTGTTGCATCTCAGCAAGGAGAATTTTTACACTTATAGGCCTACATACTAGGTACGTTAGTGGCCTAATTTAGCTACTTCATAAGTAGCATAGTAATACATGTGTTTATGACGTCTCGTAGAACGGCTAAGTCCAGAAATGCCTTTCAACCAAATACATGAGCCTTGTTGCACAAATGAAATCTAATTATATATAATAAACAGTTTTAATTATCCTTAGTGATTTTGGTTCAAGATTATGGTTATGTCCCAAAACACACTTTACATAACTTACACTCAATATTTAAGAGTCCTGTTACTTATTTTCTCAAAATGTCCACTATTGTCCACAAGAACGTTGCAGTTCACACGATGATATTCCTCACAGCGAAGACTCCAAAATGACAGCGCACAAGTTCATACAACACTCCTTCAGTATTATAATCCCAGGGAATCTTCTCAGTCCTGAAGGTAATCTTGTCCAGCATTCAAGACGACAATGTTAAATTAAGTCCCTCGACGATAATAAATCCCCAGTATATCAGTCTCAGAGAATCACCACATTTCTATCTGTCCACAATTTGAATCCTATTTTGATTCCCACACTTTCGGCTTCAAAGACGACAGTAGAAGAATTACAGGCAACTCTGCTCACATGGAATTATAAATATATCAATCCATGGCACTGTGTGGAGGCTCAATCTACCATTAACCTATTATTGTAGATAAAGCTAGCTATCCATACTGTATAGCTGATTGCAACTGCTGACGGCGGTAGCTCAATCTCCTATATAGACTGACTTCACAAAAATCCCAGTCTAAAAATAGACATTACATCATTCGTATGCATAAACATGACCGTTGCACCATCAAATCCAGTTCACAATCTAAATTACAACACTTCATATATATAAATTGTGGGGAATTCCCCGATCTTGCAATGTTTTGATCTTTTAAAGCATAAACCAAGCTGAGTCCGTTAACTAGTTTAGCATCCTTGGGGAATTCCCATTTCCCCTATTGTGCAAACTAAACAGGTGCACTTACAAACAACTCTTGGTAATCCCCCTTTTCTCTCTTTTCTAGTAAACAAGGAACAAGTATTTTTCAGTGAGAAATCTCTTCTCACATAAAATTGAGAAAATAATATTTTTAAAAGTTTAATCAGAAGAATGGAGGCCATATAACAACATCCAGACTTTGTCGGTCGATGCTAGCCTTTCAAACATGCTTTACAAACTGAATAAACAAGTGTGTTACACTTGAAGTATGTACAAAAGGCAAGTATCACCCAATGTCAAATACTGAAGTCTGAATGCAGAAAGTGTCCGATTCTCAAATAAAAATTTGCATAGATTTCCAGCTAATGATTGATTTATTATTCATACACTCTGCGTATTTATGCACATACAGCAGCAAATCATTGAAGCCGTTAACAAAATACGCGAATGTATCGCGAGTGGATTGAAAATGTCCAGTTGCACTCCGCGTACTGCGTAAGGTGCTTTCAAATGCGTGTGCGTTGCGCAGGACTGATTTATTTTCTCAGTGGGTAATTTGTTTTGAATTTCCATGATAAATGATATTTTTAAAACAACTATTTATCACTAATTAAGGCAAATTTGTTTGTTTTTCTGTCGTGTATGAATTAGGTTAATAACGGCTCATTTACTTTTGCTTGAAAAATAGGACATTTGCGGAGCTCGTGCATTTAACGCATCAAAATATCAGTGCGCGTGCATTGATTTGTCCAATTTTTCTCGCAAGAAGTAAATACGCAGTTATTAACCTATAACCGTGAAACTTTTTGTAGCACACAGAATTGACCAATCATGTGTACTCTTTTCTTTACCATGTCTATGCGGCCCACCTGCATTCTATGAATATATAGCAAATGTAAAACCTCAGGATTGTAAAGTTCTAGTAGGAACTATCTGCAATGTAAATAAGGTGTATATTATTCATCCGTAGTTTGTGTTGTGAATTTGTCAAAGATTTAACTCCATTTACTAACATGTATTGCTAGCTAGTTTTGACTTAAATGTAGTGAACTGCATAATTTCCTATCATCATGCAGTACTTGTACATGCAGTATACGGAAATTAAATTCAGTAAAACGGTTAAATCGTTACTCTGTTCCTCTTTGGTTTTTTTCATGTCGTGCTTCGTTGTGGGGTGATATATCTCCATGGCAACCACTTTCTGCATGTCTATGTTGTGATGTTTCTGGTATCTGCTTGAATCAGGTAAGTGACATTGTGGTCATTCACACTCATGAAAAATGTTTTAATCTTTTGTGAGACATATCAAGCACAAGTTCAGTGTCTTATGAATTTGTCTTCAATAGCTGCTTTTTGTGACATAAGTTTATGTAAGTGTTCGAAAGCATGTTGCAGTTTTGTATGCAATTTGTGGTACAAGATCACAAGAAAACTAAATCATCTCATCAGGCATCTATTCATTATTACTATCTTCTTTGCTTTAAGTTGATGAAACTTGTGCATCATTTACCCTACCTCGTTTTCCTCAAAAATAATAAAAATGTGTATAAATGAGAAAGTGGCACGAACCATCAATCCGTGGATTACAGAAGCATATACTACACCCACAATGCACTAGTTTTGGAAACTTCGATCTCTAAGGTCATGTGATCCACAAAAATCCTATTCTCAACACATAAAAACTCTTGCAAAAAACTTTTTTAGCCAATAAAATGCTATTACTTAATTTTTAGTATGATCATTAAAACTTGGGGGCGGGAGGACCTCTAATAGTTGAAAATTGGCTGATTTTGCATGTTTGGGCATGATTCCCGGGGCGCGCGTGCCCTGAAAGCACCCCCCAAGATATGGCACTGTAGAAATCTGATATGAGGCAGCTATTGTGAATTCGCATGACTGTGTATGTTAAACTCATATTCAGTGTCAGTATTCATACATAATGTATTACATGTGATCTGATAAACTCAATCAAGTCAGTCAATGTTTAGATTATTCAAGTGATAGCGTAAAGCAACAGACTTGCCATTTACTACCATTGGTTAGTTACCTGTGCTATTTTTGAAACTGTTGGTGAATTTCACTTTAGTTTGTATCAAATTTGTGATATTACCATTTGGTATGCATATCTTTGAGATCAATTAAGAACAAATGCTGTGTTTTTATCAAAATGTGCTGAAAATAATTGACATGTTGTGAAAATGTGAACAAGTTGGGCTTTTTGGAGTGTGGGAATAAGGAGATTGAAATAATACTGAAATAGTGTTTGGTAAAATGGAGTGCAAGGCATAGAATGGCAGAATTCTCATGTAGAGATATGGATGTAGAGAATGGTTTTCTGGCAGTGGCGTACTTACCGGGGGGAGGGGGCAAGGGGAGCATGTTTCTCCCTCTGGCATGAAAAAGCGGGACGATGTGGGTCAAAATATGCATTTTCATCCTTCATTTTCGGGGAATTTCGACTAATTTCAGGCTAATTTGTGCAAAATTAAAGTGAATCTGCATTTTTCTCGCACTACACGTGGATTTCGTCAAGTGTAGACTTAATTGGAGCAAATCACATGGAGGACTTATTTTGCTCTCTCTGGCAGGATGACTTTGGAATTTTGCCCCCTCTGGATCAACTGTCTTTGTTTTCTGGCATGATTTGGTCCCCGGAGAGCAGCCAAGTCTTGAAGAATTGTTGAACACAGTGGATAATGTGCTCATAATTCACATGCATGTTACTTGACTGTCAGCTTAAATTTAGGCTTCTATCATAACCTGATATACCAATACCATGATTATGAAGTGCACAAGAAAGTTGAAAAATAACAAGTCTTTGTGATAATCTTGGAAATAACAATCACCTAAAGGGGTATTTCATGATCCACAGCCTCGTCCGTCGACTTGCCTAAAAAAAGTTTAAATTTTTATATCATCTGAACCGTTGGCCTAAGTATAGTGTGTGTGTGCGTAATCTTACGTGCAAATTCGATCGACTCTGGGAGAAATTAGTAATGTTTATTTTCTGTCGTAAACAGACATAACATCAAAATGCACCATCAGAATCAACTGAAATTTTGGGAATAACCGTTCTCATGCATATCTAATGAACCATAAACAAAAAATGAGGTGCTAGGATCTCGAAAGACACCTTTCATTATGTGGAAATCAGTACCAAATAGGTAAATTTTTTGTTAAGAAGCATGTCAAAGAAAGTATGTTGCTAACAACTGTTAATGAAATGTATATCCCACATCCAGGTAGTATACACACTCTGTGCCCACACATTTCTAAAAAGCAACGTAGAAATTCTTAGCTCTGATGTCGAGATACGCAATAAAATATCTCTACATAACAGTGTTGAATCCAGCGGATTGACATTGTATATTCTTGTCACTGAGATGTCTGAATATCTGCTCTTGATTGAACTTCATGCATAGCAGGACACAATAGTTCCTTTCACACTGTGGTTATGTAACTGCCCAGAGGTTGTATTGAGTCCATCCCACAATGCACCGGTTTGGGGAAATTTCACCTCAATAAGATCATGTGATCGCAGAAAAACCCTGAATCATTTTAGCCTACATGAAAATGTCAATGTGGTTCTTAAACCTAAGTCAGTGGCTTTTGAGATGGCTTTCATCGTAACCCGTTCAACCCTGGTATATTCTGTATAGGTTATAACACATAAGTCAGTGGCTTTTGAGATGGCTTCCATCTTAACCCTTTCAACCCTGGTAGATTCTGTATAAGTTCTAACACATAAGTCAGTGGCTTTTGAGATGGCTTCCATCTTAACCCTTTCAACCCTGGTAGATTCTGTATAGGTTATAACACATAAGTAGTGGCTTTTGAGATGGCTTACATCTTAACCCTTTCAACCCTGGTATATTCGGTATAGGTTATAACACTAAGTCAGTTGGCTTTGGAGATGGTTTCCATCTTAACACTCTTTCCACCTGGTAGATTCTGTGAAGGTTATAACATTGGTTTGGAGGGGGCTTTGCAAAAGACCACAGGTCACCTTTAACCACCTTCCAATCCATGTTGGAAGGCATAATTTTCAAATTGTTTAAAAAAAAGGTAACTTTTGAAAACTATGAGTGCATCCAGTTACCCCGCAAGGGCTAGAGAGGCAGCCTTTCATTACGTTGAACAATACATCAGTGAATAATTTGAAGTATTCATGTTGTTGAAAGACAAATGCTGAAAAGGATCCCATTCTGGCTGTCATGTGGCTATGTGAGATAGTAAAGCAGAGCTTGACATTTAAATTTTAAAAAACAGTGTTCGGTTCGTTGTTGACAAGGAGAAGCCCACTGGGTCTCAAAGACACTGCATTGTGATTGAGAAATTATGGATTATGGAGTCAGACACCGTACAAGCAAATCAATAACTTTCAATTAATGATTTGCATTTTTGAAACAACTGGATGGCGGCTGATCCGAAACAGAAAAACGGTGGGGGCTCGCCAGCGAGCAATTCAGGCTCCGGCGTTTAGAATTTAGATGAAGTGAGGATTAGTGCCATGATTCCATCAAAACATGAAAAAATGAGAGAAGCCGACCTTGTGGGAACCGTTGCAAAGGGTACGGCAACTGCCGACGAAAAAATGATGAAAGGCGCACAAAGACAACGGCTTAAATAACGGTCTGCCTATTTTAGAAGTATGCGGGTTGGGCTCAACGATATGTTCATTCATTGTGCATGGTGTGCTTAATGCAGTGGTGTAGGAGAGTAAATGGAAAGTGAAAATTGGACATCCCATTGACTGAGAAAGTGCCTGTGCTGTTGAAGGATGTGGGTTAAACTCTACGTGGGAATTAGCTAAGTACCGATTTCGAGTGTTGTCAGGATATTCACAGTGCAGGGGGATTTGAAAGTTTGTCTAAACCAAATGGCTCATGGAAGTGAAAATATGATAGGTTGTTCATTTAACAGTTAAACATACGTCTCTCTATATTTGGATGGTATTTTTGAAGATGCTGTTAAGGATTATTGATACTTGAGAGAAATTATGCCACCAATAGGGTTAGTTTATTTGCAAGGCAAGTGCCGAGATAATAACCTTGGCATGCACAAGTCTAGTTAAGGACTGTGATAGCTCTTGTGCCATACTCTTAAGAAATTGTGGCTAGAAATTTTCAGGAATAGTCAAGAACCAAGTTTGGAGCGTGCATGAATTGTTTATAAATGAGTTAAACATCCAGTTAAAGGATGACTCAGAGATTTCCTGATGAGGGGCGCACTCATTTTTTAAAAATTTTTTTTTACCTTCGGTAATGTTGTAATATACAAAAACTTGGGGAAATAACTAGGCTAAAATCGAAGTCCTTTATTATAGAAAGAAAATCAAAACTTTGTCATAAAATTCCAGATCTGGAATGTTCGTTTACACGGTCTCTAGGACGCTTTTCAAACTGTATCACAAATGTCTCGCATGAAAACAAAAAATCTTGATTCATCGTTAACTTTGAAAATTAAGCAATTAGGTTGACTTTCTTTAGTTCTGTACTATTTTCAATTAGTACCACCAACAAAAATTTTATATTTCAAAATATCTGAGTCAGCTTTAAACATACATATGTATAAGGGAAATTGAAGTGTCAGTTGTTTTATCAACTTGAAATTGGAGTGAAATTGCAGAAATTAAATGTCTGTGTAAATCAAGTTATGCATAAGTGATGGGTGAACATTACTAAAGAAGAATCATTTTCATTCCAAACTACAATTACTATTTTTAAGCACACTGATATGAGGGACAATTGTGATTGTAGACTTTGGTAAATTTCCAATAAAAAATACCCAAATTTCAGGAAATCTTTGTTTTTACCAAGATTTTTTTTCGGTGACTATCACCATGTTTTAATAAAATTCACATGGTGGAATGTCTAGAACACCATGATTCAATATCATATTGTTGATGCAGACACCCAAAATCACAAAACAATGCTACTTTTAAATTCTACAGAAAAAAAAAACAGTGATGAGAGAAATTATATAAAGTAAGGAAATTAAAAAAAAATGAAAGCAATGAAAAATTCAACACAAGTGAAAAAAAAAATGCTTAATTTTATAGAGGAAACTACTATTGTGTGTTTCTAATGATGGCATCTTATGACTTTGCTTCTTGGTTTTAACAATGATTTTCAAGGGACATACCCATATTACATGGGAACAGACTGTAGTCTGTATCTCCTCAAATAAGAAATTCCTTTAATATCATTAAAGCAATTTCTTAACGTGCTCATCAGATTTGAATAGCATCAGTGTATGTAATAAACCCATCCAATTGATCATTTCTCATTAATTTTTCCAGTGTCCAAAAGTCTTCCAAATGATACTAATTTACAGATATAAATCTACTGGATATCCTGGGGATTGATGCCATATAGCTGTCTGTTATCAACATCTTATAAAAGTATTCTGGAAGATTTAAATAGCACAGTATGTCAACATGTTTGGCAATAAGGGAGCAGAATAGGGCCACATCATTAACCTTAAATTTTAGAATGAAACTGGCGCACCATTCAAGGGAGTTCCCAGAAGGTCTCCTTCCCCAGTTTTGTCTTACAAATTTTCTCCATGCCAAGGTGATGCTAATTGATGTATCAGTTTTGAATCATCCATTGATTACAATATTGTTTTTACTATAACACACCCAGCCAGTTTCCCCCATTATGCTTGATATGACCTTTTTCCAGATTCACACAATCACAGGTTAATACTTTAAAAGATAAATACCGTAGCTGTACTTTGTTTCGCTTCGCATCACTTGTTTTTTAAAACGTGGTAGTGTGAACAAGTACATTGGTTGAGGAAAAAGAAAAAGAGACCTTCCAGCGAAGAAACAGTCTTCAATTTTATGTTATTTAGAAAGTTTTGTCTTCTAGATTTCAAATTAATATAATTAAAAAGTTAATGGAAGGCTAAATGTTAATTTAAGGGACTGACTTGAAGAATCAGAATATTTTTCTGAAAAACATTTTCAACTTTTGCTGATTAAAATTAAAATGCCATCATGTTAAAAGAAGAATAAAATATATTGTGATAATTAAGCAACCCTCAAAATTCTACAATAATTGCATTGCTTTAGGATATTCTTTGCGAAAAAGGCTTTACATTCATCACCTTCAAAAATATTGTATATAAAAATGTAAGTTGTATTGCCAAAGGTTGACTTTGACTTCCCTCTTCTGTGACACTGTGTGGAAATGGCCAAAATTTATTACAAGATTGTTATCTGTTGTAGATAGCATCATACAGACTTAAGTCACTGTGGCAATCTTAAACCTCCTGATATTGTGGCCTGCTATTCTACTTAGAAGCATCAGCATCAGGCCCCGGTTTATCATTGTGACAATCTGGTTGAAACCAGATTTGTGATGTAATGCTATCTACAGACGATAGCATCCACTTCAGGCTTCAGGCTCATGAATGATATGGTAGTGATCTGTAACAAAATGTCAGGTCAGCTATCTGATGAATAGGTTAATTTAGCAACTTATCACTCATATTATATGGCAATTTTAGAAAACTTGTCAGTTGTGTTGTTATTCTCTCTCTACAAAATATACCAGCTCTGGTCACAGCTGTTGAGAGTCTCCATTTATTATGGGCAAAATAGAATAAAACAAAAAATTCACCGGCGACAACACTTTTGAACGACTAAGTTCGAGTATTTATGGCATGAACTACATCCTGTGTAAATTGATGAAATTTCATTGCAGGGCAAATACTATTTTTCATAAAAATCCTAGTTTTACACTCTTTCTATGGGAAATAGGCATATATAGGGCGCTATAACATACAAATTATGACTTTGTAAAGCCTAATGGCAAGATTGCCGCAATGGATTTTTCTGATTTTTTGCGGAGATAATAGTTCTTGCACGTCCCTACTTATTCCAG
Source organism: Ophioderma brevispina (assembly GCA_023653785.1). NCBI lineage: Eukaryota > Metazoa > Echinodermata > Ophiuroidea > Amphilepidida > Ophiodermatidae > Ophioderma > Ophioderma brevispina. The sequence goes on from JAMKCH010008930.1 coordinate 54,830, forward strand.
TTTGTCAAATGGTGTCGCATTGCTTAAAATGCTCTAAAATAAAAGAGACATATTTGCACGGGTCAAACACTGTGTGGTAAATGTAGATCCTTGTCATCTATTGATGTTTGGTTTTCAAAATCATGTGATACAATTTACTGAAGATACAGGGATAGTCCCGAAAGATTGGTACTTGGGTTATTTTGACACTTTGCACTAATTGGCAATAAATGCGTAATGAAAGAAATTTAAGGTAGATTTTTTGTGTGTAATGACTTGAGTTTTTGATTCATAAATTTGCTTATTTTATTTCCAAGATCTACATTAACCAATTTAATGAAAATCGTTTTTCCCTGTAGCCAGTCAAATAAGAATTCTGCCTTAACCAACACTAATTGCAACAGAATCAATTCCAACAGAATTGTATTGAGAATACCTTTAAAACAACATATCAAAAGTCTACTAAAATCAAGAGTGGGGGGACCTATATTTTAAGGGGGTAAGGTTTAATAACAGGGGTCCAAAATTGAAAATTCTCAAAACGCTTCGAAAAGTATGCCAACATGTTCGTTACAATTTTCAGTATTCAAAAAGGTATAGTTTGCCATATCTGCAGGTGTAGTTCAATAGTTATGAGTCAAAATAGGTTCAAGGTCATAATGGGGTAAATTTTCAGATATATCCGTCGTTATAAAAATGGTGTCAAATTGTTCGTCAATGGGACAGAACCCGAAAATATACTGGTTGACCATCTATAATATTCGTTACATAATTGGAACGCAATTGACTGGGGGGCGCTACATGGGCTATGGAGGTCACCAGTCATAGCTCTGAATTCTTATATAGAAAGTTCAACAAAGAATCTATATACATTTACTTATCTAGTGGGACAATTTTAACAGTTACCCACCAGTCC
>JAMKCH010008931.1:0-42476 GCA_023653785.1 Ophioderma brevispina
ACACATGTAATACAAATTTCCTGATTCACACCTGTCGGTTTCTCAAATATTCTGACGTCACCAAGGCGCAGCCCTCAATCGGCGAAATGTCCTACAAAGTTTTCTTTGGGAGGGTCTCGTGGGGTTTTTAATTTTTAATTTGAAATTAAATTGGTGTGCTTGTGCTGTTATTAAGACCCTGAGTCTGAAATAAAAGACACCTCATTCCATTTATGCCCATAGTTTGAGTGTGTCATTTAAAACTTTACCCTTGTACTTCCCCCTTAATTTTTCCATGCACCAGTTTGCCACATTGTAACATGTGGCCTGGGCTTGCTTTCTGTCATAACTGAAGTAAATTCATAAGACGCCCTTATTGTTCGATTCCCATTTGGAACGTGCCTGCCCCCTTTGATACACTTCTCCCTGCTTCTTCAGCTTAATTATCAGGTGCACAAGTGTCTGAAAAATATTCACAAAATATCGCAAACTTATAATCCCCCCCCTGGCTAGATTTCACTTTGCTTTAATTACTAATTTTAAGTGATCGTGAGTTGTTTTGACTTGCTCAGTGACCCTACTTTTTGTTACATGCTAGTCTATATCCCACTCTGTCAATGGCTCATTTATTGTTTTTATCAGTTGTTTGACGACACCATTCGACTGTTACGAAGTCAAGAGAAGCACAAGCCGAGTCAGGGGAGTTTCCGATCATCCCCCGTACTTTAAAACCAAACCAACTACTAGCTTAAGCACTTGTTCAAGCCCTTCACTAGCTGCGGAAACTGCTGAAGCGAATCTGGGCTATTTCAGCCCAGGTTTTCCATCAAGATATAAGCCAAAGGGACAATGCCTGCAGGGGTTGGTACCTTTTGTGACCCACTTTATCTGCTCCCATTTTGAATCAGCAGTCTTAACGAATAATTCATGAATACTGTACTTTATTCCGTCAAGGTGCTGAAATTCAACTGGGGAGCAGAAAAAAGTGGGGTCACAAATGTACCAACCGCTGCCTGCATCACTGCAGTTTAAATATTCATAACATCTTTATCTTTACATCTGAGAAATTCTGCTGAATTGGGGAACCTTACATTGAAGTGATTACGTATATTATTTTATCAAATACCTTTTACAAGAGGTACGCGCGCGCCATCCAGAAGGGGGCGGGGCTTCGCAGTAGATCGCACTATCACATTTAACGCGCATCACGCTTAAGTACGCCTATCTTGTAAAAGGTACTTTGCCAAAGAGTATAGTAAGATTTGGTATCTTCTGAACATAATTTTGGAAAATAAGTAGCGATCCCAGTTCAGATTTAGCTCGAATGTAAATTAACTAAATCCAAGGCAAGCTCCTTATAGCTGATCCCGTTTCCTCCTATGCAAGAATTACTAAGAGTTGTAAAAAAAAACTATTGTGCCTCATGTGACATCTCTAGAAGTTTCTTTTATTAAATAAATTCGGCTGATGTAAATTTAGCTGTTGATGGCCCTGTATAAGATAAGGAACAACTGTGAATGATTGTAATTTTTTTAACCAAACAAGCAATATGGTGAAATCTAAGAATGAATATCATTTTCTTGTTTACCGAAAGGTTCCTTCCATCCCTCTTGTTGACTGTTCTAACTCTTGGGTATTCACTTTATTTGTGAAATGAAATCATTGGCATTCTGAAACCTGTCTTTTATACGACTTCAAACTCAGGGTTATGTTAATTAAAATTATGGATGAGAGGAGTGATTAAGAACTATGTGGTTTAAGAGGAAAAATATACCATGTGTCAACTTTTTTGGTGTGTCCTTGGTGTAAGATATTCATGAGTTAGACTAGAGTAAAGGCTCTTTTACGGAATAAAGCTGTACAATCCTTGTAATCCTTTTATAGAAGATTTCATGCTAGGCTAATTCCACGATGTCTTACACGAAGAATGAACCACTTTTTTGACAGTACATGCATACATGTTCTCCATCGTATATAAACCATTTCCATGGTCAGCCTTTAGCATGGATGAAAAAGGATTACAAAACATGTCATTAATATTGTTACACATAATAGCAAGTTGAACGTGACTTCCATTCAAGGAATCATGATAGAAATCAAGGCTCTATCTCCTCATATGGCAGAACCATGCAAGTGTTGATGTCACCACAATATTTACAGATGCAGATACTATTAGTTATTATATTAGGTGAGTTTGAGGTGATACGGATTATATCTAGTCGAGGAGTCTGTAGTCTGATACAGAATCCGAGACTAGATATAATCCGTATCACCTCAAAACTCGCCTAATAATGATTTTATCATACCCAAGCAGAACAAATAAGCACAAACATATGGCCTAAAGAAAATTATAAGGGTGATTCACAAAACAAACAATACAAATACGGTAAATTAACTGTAGGCATATTGTTTTAAATGAGTGCAAGGGTGACAAATTTTCAGCGACAAGAATCTTTGAAAAATAAAAATGTTTTTTTTTTTTTTTTTTTTTTTTTTAAAACAAATTTTTGATATATATTTTAAAGTCTTTAGTATATGTGAGGCGATATACTGAAACTGGTTCCAACTCGGCTCAACATTGCAAAAATCGGCCAAATTAGGAGCAGTGATTTAAGTCAAAAATGAACGCCGATTTTCGGATTTGTGTTGTCGTGATGATGAATGGTCACGCATGCGACAGTTCCTAAGGCCATGATACGGCGTGAGAAACAGCTCCGAGAGGGGTGATACGGGATATATCAGTCTAAATGAGGCGATATCCAATGTGAAAATCGAGGGATCTACTGATGGTATGATAAATGGTCTCTTGGGGGTGAGTGTCTGTTTTCTAACCCCTGACCCATCTGCACACTTTTTTCTGACACACACTAATGAAATTGGAAACCCTTTACGGAATAATGCACAAGGTTATTCTGTTAAGGGTTTCCAAATTTAATTGTGGGTCAGATGAGTTGGGTTACGGAAACTCCATTTCTTGGCATAGGTAACAAAGCATACCATTGAACAAAAGATCCATCTTAGTCTGTCTCCAGAACAACCAAGAATGCAGCGAATTTTGAAAGGATCACCTAAGATATACAAGAAGTCTCAAAAAAAATTGTGCAAGTGAAAAGCACATGTCTTTGACAATTTGAAAATTGGCAGTCTTAGCCTTCAAATGCCTTTCTTCGTTCAATTTTGCTTGTTTTAATCTTGGGATATGTTTAGTTAACAAAGAAGAGTAAAATCACTATTGTGCCACTTTTACAAGCGAACACGAAGTTTTATCCAGTAATTCAACCTTTTTTCCATTGCAATTGAAACCCTATTGATTATTACTAAGTGAGAACATGGGACTTACTGATTGAAATGAGAGCTATAAATGTTAATCACCAACTGTCAAGACCAAACAAAGTAATACTGAGCACAATGTGTACATGATCATTATGACTGCAAAATGATGTTCTTCTATTGTACTGTACATGTATTTGGAAACATTCTATTCCAATTCCTAAAACGCCCCCCCCCCCACCCCCCCCCCCCCCCTGGCACAATTGTGATGTTACCCTTTCATCGTTCAACTAAACATGTATTGAGTTTAAAAACAAGCAAATTGAACAGAAAGAAAACGATTATGAAACGGTATTTGAAAGCTAATTATAATTTCATGAGAAAAAAAATAAAAAAAATAAAAAATTTTTAAATTGTCAAAGATGGTGCTTTCACTTGCACAATGTTTTTTGAGGAAAGGCTGCAGTGAAATGACTTCAGTTGAACCAGTCTCAACCAGATGCACATATTGTTATTTCTGAATGCTAAATGTTGGGAGGACAATAAAAGTCCATTCAACATCATTAAACATTCCTTAGCCAATTTGTCATAAGTTTAAAGGGGCAAAGCAAATCTGGTTTGTTCCAGGAATTAAAAGCACTATCAGTGAATTTTGCTCTAAATCAGAAAAGCGAAAACTGGGGATGCGAAAAAATCATCAAAAAGCAGGGATTTTTGCATTTGGACCAAGTACAGTATCCTACCATGCCCTGCATGTCTAGAAGCAAAACTAATAAGGGAAAAATTGGATATTTCAGTCTATTGTCCGTACGGGACAATTATACACAGGTAAATTGAATGGGGATTCATATCTCTGAACATTGCGGTTTTCTTCTTCTGTCAATGTTTCACTTAGAAAATATACCTTATAAGAGTCATAAAGACTTATCCTTCACTTTCAAGATATTCCTACAAATTCATATATTGATTGCCTTTGGGTGATCACTTGTAGGGTCTTTAATGTATCTCTGGTTTAATCCCACTACTAGTTAATCATAGGGTGCTCCCAACTTGGTCCCATGATCATTTTACCCAGGACAAAAGAAGCTAGTTGATTTATGTTCTAGTTATGTCGTTCCTTTTTGCAAGTTTTGTATGTTAAAGGTGCAATTTTCGTGATTTCAAAACCTTCTGTTTCTCATGGTTCATAGATATCCCAGAAGAAAAGCTTATCACAAAATTTGAGGCCATCCCAATCTTGCGTTTTGTGTTATGAGAAATCACTTGTTTCCCCGGTCCCATAGGCAATGTATGTTGTAAATTTCTGTCCGTTGACGGACAGAAAATACGAAATTGTGAATTTCTTGCAGATAGATAAGACCAAATTTGCACGTAATTTAAGTTACTGTGGATTTCTAAGGCTAACGGTTCAAGATATGGAAAATCTTCAACTTTTTGAGGTAAGTTGTGGATCACAAAATGCACCTTTAACAAAGGAAATTACAGACTGGTGAGCATATTGTTGAATGAAGGTGCTTTTCATACCAAATGATGGTTTATGTTAGTTGCATTGATGGTTTGTTATAATTAAGATTGAAGATTGTTAAGATGATGCAACGGTTCTAATGTCACATTATTTGGATGTAAAATTGACTAAATATACCTGTTAGGGTTAATGCACATTTTTAGAAATTATTCATACCAATTGACTTCACTTTGATTGACCATATCTGTGGAACTGTGTGAAATAAAAAGCATTTGATAGATAAATTTCTGCAGAATTTAATGTCTGTCATCTCATTTTCTTGCAAACTATGTTTTTTGGGCGTGGCATAACCCATGGGGTGGGGTGGGGTGGGAGAGTGCCCCCCCCCACTCAGAACCCTTGCCCCTGCCAGCCCTCCCAAATGACTGACATTTGTACAGGGTTTCATGGAGAAGACCCCAAATTTGCCCCCTTAGAAAATGCCTCAATTGCCCCTTCTGCACCCCCCCCCATTTGCAAAGGGTGAGTACAGTTTTTGGCCAACGCTAATTGGGGTTTTTTAAACCATCCTTAAAAAATCATCAAATATTACCAAAAATTATGCGAGAAGAAACTGATTTAAACAACACCAAAATGGGTCTAAAAGTGGAAAAAAAAAAAGCAAATATTTACATTGAGCCACTTATGGTGAGAGTCTGGTATTTGAAAAATTTGTTAGTGCTGGGTGGGTACACAATTAGAGTACTATGGTATATCCACTGCACAAAGACTTCACAGCTGGTTGACCCAATGCATATCATCTTTCTTAGAGCAGTTTTAAGCAGTGGCGACACAATTTTGACAACTGTTCATAATAGCGACATTCAAGAGCTATACCTCTTCAAAACTTATTCAAAATCCATTGAAAAAGGGAATCTCGCCATAGAGGCCTACAAAAGTCATCATTTGATTTTATAGTGTGTCTATTGCCAATTGCCATAGAAAGACATGTTAAACTAGATTTTAAAGAAAAATCATATTGCCCACAATGGAAATTTGTAAAATTTACACAGGATAAAGTAGGCAGTGGGTACAAATAATCCTAAACTCAGTCCTCGGTGGTCCAGTGGTAAAGATCACGCCTAGTTAAGCGAGAGGGACCGGTTCGAGACGTGTATGTGCGTGTTAATTTCATGCTCGCCAGTTTCTCAGAGTTTCCATATAATATTGTCTAATATATTCACTCGGGTGTATCATGGCTTGATCCCAGAGTACATTGACCATGAGTTTGCAATCATCATAGGCTTATGCCAGAATCATGCAGTAGGTATCTCCTGCTAAATAAAAATTTTAAAGTTGTCTTGGAGTTTTGTTGTTTTTTATTTAATTACATTCTTATTTGTTTTTTTTTAAGCAGCCGAGACACTTACCGGCCATCATCTTTGAGGCCATTTCACCACCAACTGTGACACACAAGAGGTGCGTTCTTAGGAGATCGATGAAATCAGTAAACAATTTAATATCGTAACGATGTGTGCATTAATTCATGTCCATTGCAAGGGAAACAGTACTTTTTTTCAGAAGCGTAGAATGTGAAGTTGTTGATAATGATCTTCCAACTGTTACAGACGTAATTTCTGAGTCAAATCATGCAGTGTTTTACACATTTCACCAATACAGGTTTACAATCGCATTTGTGTAGTTCTTGTCCCGGCTAAGGACATAATCTCAACTAATCTTGAAATATTTAAATTTAAACTTCAATGGATCAACGCTCAATGTAAGTTCATCAAGTGATTGAGATTTGCACACATGAAGAGTATTGTTTTAAACTAACAACAATATTATGCAATCATGAGTCACAGCTGTTTGAAAGTACCATTTATTATTGACAAAAGCTGAATAAAACAAAAAAATATAAACCGGGACACCACTCTAATGACCTTCATCCTAAAAACGGTGGACAACCGAAGACCCTGGCGAGTAACAATACATGTGCTAAAATGACGTCACTCTGTAAGTAATTGTAGACAGCGATTTTTTTGAATTATTTTTCACAATTTTTGGCTTTCAAACTGGAAATGACCCCCTTACTGCCCTTTGACTCCTTATTCCCTGAACACCATATAAGAAGCAAGTGTCAGTGGTTCCTCTGAACTAGTTCACCATATTTCAGTAATTGTTAATATTTTTAATTTGTAAATTTTAATTACGATGTGAAGCCTGTGGCCGGTCAACAAAGTCAGACAGCGGTCAATGTCATGTGACACAAATGGGACGGGTCAGCGTCATTTGATGTAAGTCTAGTAGAATAGTCAAACGATGACCTGAACTAGACGCAGTGCCCAGAGAAGAAGAAAGGAAACACATCAAAAACCGAACAAGACGGCCTGAAGGCCGTCTTGTAAATAAATTAGTGCTTGTTTCTCTGGAATGTTTAGTGTCAAATGTAAGAGTGCAGAATGTACTATTGTTTATAGTTACCAAGAATGCAGTTGATTTTGGTGTTAGCTAACATGAACTTAGTTCTCCAGGTAGAAAAGGATGAACATTTATTATTCTTTTCCAGCGCACACAAGTATTGGGAAAAAACCCTGTGTTTGCACTGCCGGACTCGAACCAGCAAAAGCACACATTTTTTTTCAACACTTTTGTGCGCTGGCCCCGGCGCTGGCTATCTACAGGGAAAGATTAATTTCATACATATTCATGAACTGATGTGGATCAATTGTGTATATTTTGTTATTCCAAAGAAATGTAATTCAGCCAGACTGATATAAATTGTAAAGTTTTAAGTGGTATCAAAATCTGAAATTTTCTGGAGTGAGCTTAAGGGTGCATTTCATGATTGTAGTGCCTTTGTTTTTGTTCATGGTTCAAATTGATATTCCGAAATTGCAATTTCTCCATAGGTGGATGTGTTTTAAATTCGGCCCGTCTATTGGCCAAAATACTTGTAAAACAAGAAATTTCTTCCAGAGTAGCTCGATTCTACATGTAAGAGTTAAAGGTGCATGGCCCAGTCAGTCCTGGGGTCACAGTGACACAATTGATAACCGTAGAAATTGTTGTACGAGGTCAGAAGGCATGGATTTGCACAAACACAAAAGACACGCGTCCTTGCTCTTTGTTTGATTCCCCACACAGCAAATCAGTGATGTTGTTCGCCATGTTAAAGTATAGGGGAATTCATGTTCGAACAGGCAATCTATGAACTAACCGTGGTCTTCGCTTTCTCAAAACAGATACAGCTTCACGTGCACAGACTTTTTTACAGATAAGATGTCCCTTTATGGTTTGGTCAACTTTAAAATGATGTGGGGCTCCTGAATTTGTCAAGACCACGCATTATTTAAACACGATTTTTTTCACTTTTCATCCTTGTTTTTCAACCCCAAAAATATAATTATAATTATACCATCTGAGGTATGAAGTAGACTTTTAGCAACATTTCTGCAGTATTTGTAAAATGAAACAACATATTTACGAGCCCCAAAAACGAAGTTGTTTCAAAACGTTTTCTACCAACTGGAGAGGTCAGCGCTGCACCATTGTTTTCATGTGAAAAAGAAAATAAAGCATGCCAGCGTGACCTGCTGGCTGACTGGGCCACTTGCTAACAGCCTCAGTACCACCACCCCCACACCCCCATTGTACTGATAGTGGTAAACAATTTGATGTCTTAAGCTATTATTATTTCTCATTTACACTGTGTAGCCTTTGGACTAAATGAGGTTTGGTTTGAATGTTACAAGCAAAAAATATGCCCCATTTTGGTCGACCAATATTAATTTACACAGTCCTGTACAAGTCTTACAGAATATCATTAACAGCTTTCACATCAAAACTTTGGGGTTTGGGATGTAAAAGTCATACATACAAAACACACATACTATACTTTGGCCAATGGTTCAGATGTTATAAAATCTCTATTTTTTCAGGTGATTCACAAAATGTCTCTTAATTGGATTTGAGGTATAGCTTGAATGGTGCCCCTAGTGTGTGTTTCATGGACTGACACATTTTTAATCCACATGCATTAATTTAACCAATAACATCAAAGCCAAACATCTTTTGCCTTGTGCTTTCACAAGGTAAATGAGCAAAACAGTACCTTTCTTCAGACAGCAAAACATTGACCACTTCCAGTAAAATCTGTGGGTCTGGGGACAAGGCTTTTAGCTATCTATTTTTAAGTGTGTCATTTATGTTAATTTTGGTTCACCTGACGATTTGAAAGTGTGAGTTTTAAAGGGGGATGCCCGATTTAAGTATATTACGGTTTTTTTATTTGATAGAATGTGGACTTCACCCCAAAACCCCATCGGTAAATTTCGCACAAACATATTATTTCCCAAAATAGTGAAAAGAGTCCGTTTTGATGTGAGAGTTAAAAACTGATTTTGTAAGCCCCATAGAGTACTGTGTAAATTAAATATTGGTCGAACCAAAATGGGCCAAATTTGATCATTATATAAAATTCCAAACTAACATCTTTTAGCCCTAAAATTTCACCGGGTAAATGAGAAAAATAGTAGCTTTCTTTGATACCAAAATCCTGCCACTTCCGGTAAAATCTGGGAGTCCCTGTGGACGAGAGGCTATTAGCGATCGGGCCATGGTACCTTTAAGTATCACGCCTCGGCGAGGAGAAAATCCCCATTTTCCATGCCCTTCCTTTCCAATTGCCAAACATGACAACATTTTGTAATTAAAGACTGGCTCAGAGATTCCCTGAGGAATGAGGTGTTTTTTTTTTGCCTATATAATATGATTGTTTGCATTCCAATCACTGTGAAAATAGCTAAGTTAAATTCATTCTTTTTTTTTCCTTTCCTATAGAAATACTACGCCAATAAAGTTCCAATCCCTATTTTAGTATAGACAATATATGTGTAATACACATATATGTTTAATACATCAAAACAAGAAATCTGGTGATCTAAAAGGTTTGTAATATTGATCAGTTCAGTGACAATCGTTAGTTTCTTCTTTGACTATTTTTTTCTCATAGTACCAAATGGTATAAAAATTAAGTGTTCAGATAGAAGTAATATGAAATTTTACTACTACATGACCTTTTGGTTCCTTCAGGGTTCAAAACCAGAAACATTTTGATATATGCTATATTTTACCTTCTCGAAAACCAGGCCTGTTTGGAACCCCATGAGACGCTGTTATGTTTAGAACATTTTAAGCAGTGGCAACACATTTTGACAACTGGTATAAGTAGGAAGACCATATCCAGATCTCTCAATCAAATGCTCATTTCCACCTCTCACCCTTCTTTCTCTTCCATCGTTGTCCCTCAAGATCGTCCTCCCCGCGAGAGCCGCGGTTTTTCTTCTTTGTCTTATTCTCGATCTCCCTCTCTTCTCCCCCTAACAGGACTTCGGCCTCGTCGCGCTACCTTCTCGCCCCTCTCTTTTTAAGAACAAAATATTTGCCCCAATGAAGTTGTAAAATTACACAGAATGTGGTTTATATTCCACAACAGTTGTTCAAAGGGTCGCCCGACAATATTGTATTTTTATTCTGGTTTTGTCATATAAATGACTTTCATAACGCTGTTTTTACAGTAATGTCTTAAAAGATAACATTAAAATGTTATCTTTCAGACATACCTATAATGTTTTATTGCCTATAGATTTTTCGCCATCACCTTCAGTTGCATATTTTCATAAAGGACTAGAAAACATATCTATTCATGCAATATTATTTTGTGTGTATTTTTTTTTGCATTGTACTATCACCCGCTATGATCTAGATGGAACAGCGGTTTATAAGAACCTTTTGATGTATGTATGTATTTAATGTAATGAATTTGCATTTTTTTTAAAATTATAATTTTCAATCAAAAATGCTCAACACTGTTTTATATGGTATCCAAACTCTTCAGCTAATAAAATGAGATTCAAAAGAATTCACGGGCCGGCTGTCTAATTTTGTGTGTCATCTGGTACAGCAGGGAAATCAGGTTGTGTTTTCCAGTTTGTGTTGTCCGGTGTCCAGTGGTGCCCGTAGCGAAGACAAAGTTGATATGCAAAGGAACCGTTGAGCTGTAGACACCAAATGAAGTCTTGACTTCTGAAATTTGGGCATAATTACATTATATACTTCAGCAACCTACCTTAAGCTGGATCCATGGGCATAGCCAGGATCCAGTGTGCGGATAATCCCCAGGGGTCCGGGGGAGGGGGATTAATGCCTCCAGCGGGGTCGAGAGGCAGAGCCCTGTAAAAAATATGCATTTTTTGCAATTTGAGCCTTAATTCACTTTTCTCCTTTTGTAGACCCCCAGGGTGTACACGCTTTCCCCACATCCCCCTGGCTATGTGCATGGTATCATGCTTTTTTTCTGTTCACAGAACAAAGCACTATAAAAAGTAGGTGCAATTGGTGAAACATGAGTATGCAGAAATTTGTTACCAGTTTTTATATAGCGCTTAATAATCCCCGTAAACGGGCTCAAAGCGCAGCTGACAATTAACATTATTACGCCACCTTCAAGAAATTGTCAATCATTTCACTTCATCTAGGTGGCTGCTCAAAGACATAATATTCCCCATAACACTTTAACAGCACCGCCAGATATTGCTTGGGTTAATGAGGCAAGTGAGATCAAGTATCTTGCCCAGGGACACAAACACGTTGACCACAGTGGGGCTTGTAGTGTTTACGAGTCCTGCACTTTTAACAATACGTAGATATGCATGCATGCAGGATAATTTGTGTTGTGCTGAAAGCATGGAATGCTAGATCTAGAAAAAAACCTTAGTAAACCTATTTGTTTTCTGAAAGGGGGATGGCCCAATTTAAGGATATGAAGTTTTCATCTTGATAGATTGGCCTTCACAAAAAACCCCATCTGTAAAGTTGCGCGCCGAATCGATATTTCAATCTGTTTTTATGCGAGAGCTAAAAACATGATTTTGTAAGCCCAGTGTGTAAAATTAATATTGGTCGACCAAAATCGGTACAATTGGGTCACATTTTCGCTCATAACTTCCAAACAAACATCCTTTGGCTCTAAGATTTCACAGGGTAAATGAGAAAAATAGTAGCTTTCCTCTGATACCAAAATGTTGACTACTTCCGGTAAAATCTGGGGCTTCTGTGGACGAGGCTATTAGCGATCGGGCCATGGACCTTTAACATGGTTGTAGTTACAAGGTCTAGTTGCTTACTAGGTCCGTTGGTATCTAATTGGTTGAAGTTGCTTTCTAGTTCTAGATGGTAACTAATTGGAAACATTACCAGCTATATTGCATTCTAAACTTTCATATTAAAGTTGTTGTTGACCCAGGATAATAATAGTATCATTAATAACGATATCATTTTATCACAATGTCATTTTATCACCGACAACATAGTAACTGATCAGTCTTCTCTTGAATTAGGAAGATCTTAATATTTAAATCATGCAATGACCTTCCAACCTATAGAAAATCTCAAACAAAATAGCTGTCCATGCATCTTTTTCCTATTGATGTTTACATAATATATACTTAGCAATAAAATATTTTAAATATATATACTTCTCTGCCAGAAAGAAATTCTCTAGAAGGCTGGAGCTGTGTTGATCTGACAGCAACCTGTGGTATTGTGTGGCATAGCCTAGGTCTTGCGTATAAGCTCCTTAAGCATAGATACATGGTAGGTTTTATCCTATAGCTTATCTGCATTGCATTCTTCATCTTAATACGAGCGATGACATTCATCATTCCTGCTCCTCCTCCGTCTGTCTGTCCGTCAGCGGTCATGTCGGAGCCGCTGAGACAAATTTGTATCAGGTTGCCTTATCCTTCACAAGTTGCTGGGTTTCACTTGCCACACTTCACCTTGTGGCTTGCCCTCCCTGGGCATGGGACTGGTGCCCGGGGTTCTTGGTTCGATTCCCACCCAGATATGCAATCCTCTTTAGCTCTATCCCTTTACCCCTGTCTCCTCCCTCCTGGGAGATAGGCTAGAGACAAATTGTTTTTTAGGGTGATATTTGATAGTTCTATCAGTTCATACTGCAGATAAAGTGAGCATTTGAGTCTTGTTAATGCGTCTTTTTAGTTTTTTGATCTCAACACTCCCCTCCATTGAATTTGTACCATCGACAATATGCCGTTTTACTGACGGAATAAAAAATTCAGACTATACTATAACATACTGTATAGCTTCCTGTTACAACTGCTGGCTCATAGTCCCTTCCAGCACAAACAAACCCTCTCTATTGAAGCCCTGTATAAGATCTAGTGACGTCACCGCCCTAAGTCACCGATGGCAATCGCACATGTGTAGTACATTCTGGTGACTGACCTAAATATACACACAACCGAATGCAGTAAATAGGTGTACATTGTTACTTGTCATGCAAACCAGGCTTGACCGCACCCACAACCGGTTTCCGCGCATATGAACGCAATCATTACTCCCCATTGCATTTCCCAGTTTCAAACGTGGTTCCACTGCCGGAAAATAGCCATGCATATTGCCCCCCCATTGTCACCTTATTAAACTAAATGTCACCTTGCAATGATGACACCGTGGGGTCAGGAATGATCTAAGTAATCCCGACACAGATGTACATCTCATCTATTCACATTATATCGCGCATAGTCTACGATATTTAGGAGTACTTTTTCAACCGCAATGTCCGGGATGGACTCATGGCGCAACGCGACTAACAATAAAACCACACCACTCAACAACGGAACGTCTTATTTAAATTCTGTTATCAAGCTTCCGATACCGCGACCATACCGGATTTTCTCATATCATGCTCATATAATTTTGATCACCTGAGGTCAAAAGTCTCTATCGAACGTCCTGACACTATTGGCAGAATTTCCAAATCTCCCCAAGCTGAATCACAAATATGACGTCACATTCAGTAATGAGATTAATGAGTGGCACCTTTCCTTTGTAAATTGTATTGGAAGAAGTTTTACGGGTCCAGTGACAAGTATTTACCTACTGTACGCTAGTTTTCCCCTGTCCACTCCTAATACCTAAAAATGGTATGAACAACGTTCGTTCGTTTCGTTCGTTTGTGCAAGTCCAAAATCACAGTGGAAACTCCGTCTTACCATCTGGAAGTTTCATCATCCAGGTGACAGGCCTGGAATTCCTCTTGGGGACTTTGTATACCTCACAGTCATCTATGATATGTGGCTAATGGTTTGTGGCACTCTCCACAAATCGCAGTTTGGGTGAAGGTTCTACTCCGGTCTTGTGAAGTTCTTTGTACGACCACGCCAGTCTGAGGCTTTTGAGGTTGACCCATGCTTTCCTAATCAAGGTCACCGCCTTTGGGCTTGCAGATGGCTCTCCACAAACCACTTATGGTTCAAAGTGGAGATGACCATTGCTCATACCATCGTCATTGATCCAGGATGGTCGAAGGGATACTGTGACTGCAGTGTCCATGGATTTGGTAGCAAAGTGAATCCTTGGAATTCTCTGATCCTCAAAGGGTGGTGGTGGTGGGATTAGGCTACAGGTTCATCACATTTTCTTGGCGATTTTGATCGTCTGAAGTTCCTCCTAAGGTTTGTCAGATCATGTCCAGACAAATTGGAAGGTATTCTACATGCGTCGCCAAAAGGCAACCACTAACAGTCCATTGCAGCATTCATAACGACATCAATCTTGTGTGAAATGTACGCTGTGACTCAATAAGTTTTCTGTGCAGCGTATTCAGCGGTGGAGTATGCCCCCAAGGCACAGTTATGGTATGTAATGTTTAAAGATGCACCCCATCCAGTTCTGCAAGCCTTCTGAGGAGGTTGACACAGACTGCGTTTGGCAGCGAGCCCTTGGGGTGTTGATTGAAAGTCAGGCTGCGGTCCATTGGTGATCCAAGGGTACGTTCGGTGTTGGGTCAGTGACAGTTTTTTCTCCCTCTAGGTGATGATTTCGTTCTCTTTTTGCGCATCGATTTTGCAAGGTGGAAAACAGAGCTGACGGGTCGTGGGTTTGCTGAGTTTCAAGTGCCATCGGTGAAGAATGGCTTACAGTGATTAGGTCTGTCTGCAACACTGTTTCTAAGGACTCAAAGAATCAGCAGCTATTCCAAGTGCCAGTTCGTCTGCGTAGGAGTACTGCGAACAATCTCCCCCTGGCACACCTGAGACGTAGATGTTGAATAGACTGGGTGGCAAGACAGAACCTTGTGGAACACCATTCCGAAGTTTTCGCTTCTATGCGTTGCCATTTGTGAATTTTGGTCCTCCAGGACGCAAGATCTGTCTTGGATGAGGCAGCATAATGAACTTGACAAACTTGACATCAGGAAGATTTTGAGTAGCTTGAGGTAGAGACCCGTGCCAGACTGTCTCGTACGCAGCATTTAGGTCTATGAAGCCTGCTCCAAACTTCTGCTTCTTCTGGGCTGTCTCGATGTCATGAACTTCTTGCGTACTGAAATCAGTTGTTGATTTACCTCTTCGATATCCAGCTTGGGTGCGTTTAAAATTTGCCTCGACAGTATCATTGATCCTGCCGATTATCAGTCGCTCAAGCCGCTTATAGCTGTGAGATAGTAGCGAGATAGGTCTGTAACTCTTGGGGTCATTTGCTGGTTTCTGGGGCTTCAGGATTGCAATGACCTTTGAAGTCTCCCATCTGGAGGAATAGTTGACGTTCCCATGCAAATAGAAAGGAAGATTTGGAGCCATCGCACTGCTTCGGGTGCCATAGTCTCAAGAATTCTGTAATGATGTTTTGTCATTGCCAGGAGCTTTTCCCATTCTTGAGAACTTTAATTGCTTCAGTGATTTCTCGCGTATGTGAATGGTTGGGACATGGGGCTTGACGGTGGAGAGGTTTGTTAATAAGCGTTTAATCATCTTGCTTAACACACGAGAGTGGGCGGTCGCCTGTGGAGGTGGTCTTGCCACTTTCATTGTTTGACAGTATGACGCGAGGGAGTTTGGCAGAGACAGGACCGGCTTAGCTGGACGCTACGCCCGGTAACTCTGTTTAATGGTGGTTCCATGCTTGCGGCTTGAT
The DNA here is from genome assembly GCA_023653785.1 of Ophioderma brevispina. Lineage (NCBI taxonomy): Eukaryota > Metazoa > Echinodermata > Ophiuroidea > Amphilepidida > Ophiodermatidae > Ophioderma > Ophioderma brevispina. Next base: position 15,698 of record JAMKCH010008931.1, read on the forward strand.
GGGTACAGTTGAAATTGGATATCTCCTCCTCCCATCGGGTGCGTCTCTTTTGCCAAGCAATCCAGGTCATTACCACACTTATCATGCATAAATATATCCTAGCCACTGTCAAATCAATTTTCACATAATTATATCTCCGCATTGCATCACCTCGCAATTATAAATTCATGGATTACCTATTTTGCAATGTTTTGATCCAATGCCAGAAACAAGTTGACCTCAGTTTATTTCTGCACGAACAACACTAGGGGAATTGCCCTTTCTCTTTTCACATAAACAAGTACTTTTCCCGTGAGAAAGACCTTTCTCAAAAATAAATTGAGAAAATAATAATTATTTTTAATCACAAAAGTGAGGGTAATATCACAATATTAGTCCCGGCCAAAAGTGGCATAAGTCCTTCAACCATTAACAGACCATTGTGGTCTGAATGCATCAGTTTCCAGTAGGCCGATTCTGTACAGTGCCATGATACAAAACCTATTGTGACCATTGTACAGCAAGGCCTAGTCACTGCATGGCCGGGGATTGAACTCCATATCAATTCAATATCACCCGCGTCCAAATATGCAAGAGACTCACATATATTGAATCTGCTATGATGTGTTTGTGGGTTCATTCACTCCTAAACTGGTACTTGTAAGCCTATCAATTACTTTGTATTTCAAATGCTTTCAAATGAGCGACGGGGCGAAAAGGTAGAGTCATCCATGTTAAATTGTCTCTTCAGGAGACTGATTTGCTTCACCGAACGCCGTTCATTTTAATGTAAAATACGTGGACAGCTCAAAACAAACAACTTTATTCAAAAGACTACTGATCTAACGGATGGGACTGATCTTTTGTATCGTATAAACTAAGTCCACCCCAATATATGAAAAATCATAGGTACACCTGGACCTATTGCTACAAAGTTTTTCTTGGCTGCACTAGGCAGTAAAAGATCTCCACAACATATCAAAAAGGTAAAAAAGGGAAGCCTGGCAGACATCTAAGTTGCATATATCTTTTACGTGAACGTATACACCCATATTTCGACAAAGTATATATTTATCATAAATGCATGTTTTAGGAGATTTTTCCATTTTTCTGTTAGTATTTGAATATGTTTTTGCATGGCTATGCCTGCAAGGTGTATGTAGCACTTGCAATTGATATATTAAAAAGTGGAAAGTGATGGTCATTTTCAAGATGGCCGGAATTTTCCCGCCAAAATTAATGTTTGCATTCTAGATGATTTGTCAGACTGCCATCCGTGAGGGGAATTTTTATTTTCAAATTTATTATCAGAGAGTTTATTCAAACACATTGGGTCTCCCTGTTCGGGGAGGGGGGGGGCATCTCCCTATGCAAGTATGGGTATAGGTTGCCTCGGCCAGTTGAAAAATAGGGTCGCTTTCCCGGGTCCCTTTCATATAAAATGTACCCAAAATACGGGCATTCGGTACACAGCTGAATAAAAATGGGTCCATCCGTATAAAACTTTAAGAAGGGTGCCAATGATGTTAAACCTGAAGTTAAAATAGGAAGTTCCTCTTTCCAGGTTCAAATGCCATGAAATTATAAAATTGCTGCCATGAAATTATAAAATTGTTAAAAAGTGCACTAGGCTGCGAAAATATGAATTTGGGTGTTCCAATTTCTTTAGAAGTGGGACAATTTCATGCCAACTTGTGATAAAAGTGGATAGTAGGAAACAAGAAAATGGGGCCGTGGAGTAATTTGACATTTTAACAAGGGGTCATTTGGCAATAGCCTGGGTAATAGGTAGGACGCAGCATAAAAGGCTGTCAAGCATTCCAGACGTCACCAAGTCAGCTTCTCACAGACCTTTGGACTACGCAACTCTAACAGGAGATGTGATATTTGCTGCACAAATCTATCTCCAAGCCTCATTTGGGAATGCTGCAGATTAAGTCAGCCTACTTGAAAGCCAAAGAGACGCATGGAATACATACCGTCATGATGACGAGAGTCATCAACCTATCTGCCCTACACACCGGTAACCACCGAAAACAAAAAAGGTTAGACTCAAGTACCTCGGTCCTATGTCGAACAGCAGCTAATGAAGACTCAAGAGTGCCTGATTGCTAAATAGCATCGTCCCCAACTCCAATATTTACCGGATGTGGTCAACTATGTTTCCTCATTTACCCGTTAATCTGAATGGCTAAAGGATATTTGGTTTGGAAGTTATAAGCGAAAATGTTACCCCATTTTGGATGACGATATGATTTTACACATATAGGCTAAGAATCATGTTTTTGCTCTAACTTGAAAACGGGTTGAAATAGCGCGCAAAACCTACAGATGGGGTTTAGGGGTGAGAACCATTCCTGTCAAGATGAAAACTTATTTCCTTAAATCGGGTCATCCTCTTTAATATATTAAATAAATAACCAATTTATAGGTTTTATGCAAATAGCAGACTTGTAGTACCCGTACCATACCCGGGTACAAAATTGCGTACCCGTACCCATACCCATAGTCCCGGCCCTACCCATACCCTATCCCCCCTGACTTTATCACTTGGCTGGACCCGGACCCGTACCGTACCCATGGTCTCGCCGTATACCCGCCCCGTACCCCTTGTCTTGGACCCTTACCCTACCATGGTCGCTCTACGCCATACCCTTACCCATACCCATTCTGGACCCGTACCCATACCACGGTTCAGACCCGTATCCGTCCCATGCATACCCATGGTCTTGTACCCATCCAGTTTCCATGTTGTTGCCATACTCTTACCTGTACCCTTTGTAAAATTTAAAAACAAAATCTAACTGGCCGCGGTTTCTTGTGCCAACTTTCTGCCACTTTTTTCAGTTGCTAAAAAAACTTATAAGGGATTCCAACAGCTTATTACCCTTATTTTTTATCTTTTCTTCAAATTCCTGCAAATATATGACTCTTTCAGGTGGATCCCGGATAGTGGTCCTTAAGTTTGACCTCATGGCCTTATATTATGTACCAGGTATAATACTCAGGTCTGTACCCGTACCCCAAGACTCGTACCCATACCCATGGCACTGTACCCTTACCCATGGTTTTTGTCCGTAAGCGGAACCCATACCCATGGGCTTGGACCCGTACACTCCCTACCCTGACTTTGTCACAAGTTGGAACCGCTTTCCCCATACCCATAACCGTGGTCTGGGACCGGACCCGTAAACCCCGGTCTCGGACGCTCGTACCCGAACCCATGGTCTCGGACCCTACCCATCCCCGGACCCAGAATCCGTGACCCACACTACAAGCTCCCATTCGCTGGGAAAAGGTTGATTTAGCATGTTTCCAGCCGTTTTCCTTGGTCAAACTCTGTGTGGGCACCTTCCCTTCTGCCCCCCCCCCCCCCCGCCTGTTACCCACTGCTGTTGTATCGTCATTCCATTCCGTAAATGCCCATTCCACCAAAAAGCACCCCATCTAGTAACTTAATTGGAGTATGTATTTTGTCAACTTCATATTGTCATATGTTTGAATATGGGCCGTTGAGATACTATCGTTTTTAATGTATGCGGCCTTCTAAATAAATAATTGACATAAGCCAAATGTTCCTATCTTTTATTTCTCATTCCTATTTTTTGTTTGATTTATATCTAGCGAAAATATTTCACTTTTCATGCAAAACACATAATAGGTAAAAGGAACTATTTCTACTTCTTGATTTTTGTTAGATTGGAGAGGAGATTCATTTTTTCTTTAAACAAATTTCATTAATTTTGTCACTAAGTTTAGATTGAAATAGTGCAAACTCCACATAACAATGAAACCAAATATCAAAAAATATGATCTAGTTCTTTTTTTATCCGTAATTTTAAGAACTCTGCTTCAAACTAATCTGTTATACTTGTTAAATATTTTTGATTTTAAATTCACTGCTTTTAGATCTGGATACAAAATACAGAAATAAGTACAAGTGCGTGTTTAAGAGTTTCAGTCATAAAACAAAATACTAGTATTTTATTTTGTTGCATTCACAACGGGCAACTATAAATACCGCTGCCATTTTAAGCAAAAATCGAGAACTCTGCAATCAACTATGGCTGAGTACAAACCAATCAATATTTTAGGCGTTGTCATGACGATATAATATTTTAAGCATGTGGAATTGATCTATTATACAACGCATGGACAACCGTGCCAGAGAAGATGAACTTCAATCATTTTCGCAGCCAAGTGTTTGTTCGGTTTTCGTGGCCCAGTAATCCACATTTAAACTGCAGTCTTTGAACATTGTACATTATTGCGGTGAACGCCAAGTATCTGATGGTATTTGTTCCTTTACATCATAAGATGACAGTCACCACTGTGTCCAAACAAGTTTGCAGTTGTCAAGGTAGGCTGACTTTCCATCAATTCCTTGTTTGGATAGCTATATACCAGTTAAAGGTCCATGGCCTCATCGCTAAGCCTCGTCCCCGAAGCCCACAGATTTTACCCGCGAAGTGGTCAACATTTGGTATCGGAGAAGCTACTATTTTTCTCTTTACCACCCTGTGCAATCTTAGAGCCAAAGGTTGTTTGGGTTGGTTTGGTTTGGAGTTGTGAGCGAAAATTGCCCCCTTTTTGGTCGACATATTAATTTTCACAGTCCTCTCTGTGGTTACAAAATCACGTTTTTAGCTCTCGCCTCAATACGGTTGAATATCTGCGCGAAACTTTACAGATGAGGCTTTGGAGTGAAGGCCAATCTATCAACATTAAAACTCTTCTTATCCTTAATCGACCATCCCCCCTTTTACTCGTAACGTCACTCTTTTTTTTGTGCCTGCGAATCCATTCCTGCGATCTTAGGGCCCATGTATTCAAACTCTAACAGATCAATTGCCCAGTGTGTAACATCAGGCCGACTTATTTCAAGGTACCAGGCCCTAACATGTTTACAAACATTGCTGTTAACTGGTCTATAAATCCACTGTTACCCAACTTAAGGTCCATGAATTTTATATCTACCAGCTTACTCCCTTTATATATCGTTGTCACATGATTTATTACCTACACATTTTCGAGGTACCATTTTAATGTACTGTAAAATTATTCTTTGGAAGGAGTCGGGGAGGAGTCGATATGCCAGAGGAGGATTTGAGGGGGAATTCGTTTTTTGTGAGTGATAGGGGTAATATGAAAATTATCATTAAGGAGAAGGGGTATCTAAACGTTAAAAGAGAAATTCCATAAAATAATGGGAAATGCAAATTCGTTGTGCGAGGGGGAAGTTTAATTCCTCCATCCTCCCCCAGGTAAATAATGACTCTTCCTTATAACAGTACAGTATGGAAGAGAATAAAGCGATGTATAAGAGACCGAAGAAGCGAGCAAAGAAAGTGGTTGCGAAGGCTATGAAGGGAGAGGCTGAGTGAGCTGAGAGAATCCAAGCAAGATGTATAAGATAGTGAAGGCAATGAAAATGGATGGAAGAGATGTCGAAGGGAGAAGATGTATTAGAGGAAGTAATGGAAAGTTGGATTTCAGTGAGAGGGATAGAGGTGTAGTCTGAAAAGAGCATATGGAGAGAATCATGAAGTGGAGAGGTTGGTGTGATAGAGTTGTGTCAGTGAGTGTTAGAAGAGGGATGCCGGAGGAGTGGGCAAGGAGTGTGGTAGTTCCAATTTCTAAAGGGAAAGGGGATGCAATTGTGCGTATAGGGGTGTGAAGTTGGGTGAAGAGCATGCAATGAAAATTGTGGCGTGGGTTCTGTAAAATAGGATTCGGAAGATAGTGGAAGTGGATGAGATGCAATTTGGGTTTATGCCAGGGAAAGGAACGATAGAAGCAGTGGCTATTTTTGAGGAGGTTGCAAGAGGAATATCGAGCTAAAGGTAAGAAACTGTTATATGTGTTTTGTGGACTTAGGAGAAGGCATTTGATAGAGTACCGAGGAAAGTGATTGAATGGGAGATGAACTAGATGTACTAGAAATGTACTAAAATGTACTCGATGTTACTTCTCGGGGATGTCTACAGAAAAAGTACATTCTGAGTACACTGTACTCGCAAAGTACTCGGAAATATATCCCTTTCGAATTTGAGTCTACTGGTAATGTCTATAGAAAAAGTGTATTCTAAATGCTCGAAAACTACAATTTCCTATCGTCCACGATGGACCGTCATGCTCAAAATATTAGATTTCAAGGACTTAATTGTCACTTACAAATATCTAGATAAAAGATATCTCTTTTGTTGCTGTCAATGAACAAAAAGTAATTTCGAGTACATCACAATTATATTCGAAATGTATTTTTTTATGAGAAGTACCTTCCAGGACTGTGGAGTACGTCAGAGTGCAATACACATGTACTCTGAATATTACCATGTTCTGTCTTTATGATATGTTGGATGCTCATCTATATTATTCACGATGTTTGGTAACAGTATCATTTATTGTTGTATATGGTTTTTGATAATGTGCGAAAATAAAGTTCCAGTCAAGTTTCAAGTTTGATAGAGCCCCTAAACAAACGATTTTAAGGTAATGGGCTACCAGGGGAAATGGCTAAAATACTATTTTAGAAAAAAAAAACTTAGACAATCAGCAAGAAATGTATCTGTCAGTGTGCTTTTTAGTGACATAGTAATGGTTCCAAAGTTTGTGCAAATGTTTGAAAAGGTCGTAAATCGAGGCCCATTCTCATAAAAAAGATAAATATCTTTCCTTGGAAAAACAAACACATACATAAGAAATTAGTCTTATTTATTTTATTGTGTTCAAGGGGCGGATATTTTAACACCGTTCCTGTAAATAAAAACTTCCTAATGTGAAAAGAAACAAGTTTTCTATGCAAAAATACTATGAACAATAGTGTTTCTAGGTTGGGACGGTTGTTTGATTTGACACGTACCGTTTGTCGTTTACAAGGTCCCATTGGAAAACTGAACAAGAGCTATAACCACCACATTTGGACACCATCTTCTCGTCGATAGAGGGGAACCAAAAAAAAAAAAATGGCGTGAGCAGGTGTTTGAAAATTTTACGCAGTTTTTAAATGAATCAGAAATGTTGTTTGATTACCAAAATTTCCCCAAAATGCCCATTTTGTAGTATTTTATTCAAAATCCAGCACTTTTTATATACTAAAATTCAAATATCGGGCTACTACGTCTTTTGTTGGTGTTGTTAAAAATTTAAAATATAATTTTTTTTTTTAAAATAAAAATAAGGTTGTTTAGGTATTGTAAACAAACCCTAACTAGAGCACCTAAAAGAATCCGACATCGCCCCGCCATATGCAAATGAGATTGACCTTTACCTGTGCTTTATTTATTATTCTTTGCTTCAACGTGATTCAATTTACTTATCACATAGTTAATAACATACTAAAAGTAGAATTTTGGTAGCAGTTTATAAAAATGGCAATTTCATTAAAGGTAGCATTACCAGAAGTTAGGTCTTTTTGAATCAGTCACAGAAAAGAAAAAAAAAAAAATTGTAACAAATCTTAATATGTGATTTTATACGGTCAAGTTACGTTTATGTTCACAGGAGATCCCCATCGTGGTACATTGGAGTTCATAATAGGTTCTTTACTCATTCGTAGAGAGTAAGAGAGTAAATTAGCATTGATTGAAAGGTTGTAACTGACATTTACATTTGGGATATATAATTAGTATTGTTAGATTCCTAACATTTTTACACTTTGCAATGAATTACTTTGTTGTGGTTCTACTTACTTGACATTCAAATTTGTCACTTCCGCATTTTTTTCTGGACTTTCAAGCCAATATCTCAAATGAATCTAGCGTCAATTAAAACCGTTGTAATATTAAGTGGCGCTGATAATTTATGACCATTTTTAAAAGGCGTATTGCCAGGAGTGTGCGAAGTTCAGGCTCATAGTGTGAGGGCGGTGGCCCGACACAAAAAACATGCCAGCTGGGAAAATTTCCCCTTGATTGCAAGTTGAATAACATGATATTCTTATTTATGGCAACAGGGTGACCCAAAATGCGCAATCATGAAAAAACGTCAATATATTACGGATCTCATTTTTGGTTACCCTATTTTAAATGAGAACCCTCATTAAGGCAAAAATAAAGGAATACTTTTTGATCAAATATTACATGTTTACAATCAATGAAATATTCAATATTTCAAATTTCATTTTTTTCTTTTCAGTTAACAAGTCGTAAACTACCTCTGTGAACTCGTGTGGTTGCCGATGTTGAGCCAGAATATGTAAGTGGTTTCAATTGATAGTAAATTATTAGATGTGCCCCTGAATACGCTGGAGGAGTACAATGACGTTCATAACCAAATGATATACAAAAGAGGAGGTCAATGTTAGAAAAGAGACAATGCAAACATAACCTGTAGCATGGCAGCGTGGATTTGTATTTACTCATATCGAGGATAATTCCAAGAATTGTTGATCCAAATCAAACCTAAGGGCAAGTGCTGTCAAACTGTTCGATATCCACAGCCACGCAGGGATATAGGTTATATAGGTTACAGTGTAAAACCTTTATTTTTGAGCAATCATGTATTACTGTAGCCCTGTATAGAAAGAAAAGATCTACGGAGAACTGATTATGCTAGGTGTTTTATACTGATTGCACATGTAAAAGCTGTTTTTTATTATGATTCATTAAATGGCTATTTAGGGTATTTGCAGTTTTTACTGAAAACATCTGTCACCATTTCATGTTGTGAATCGTAGCACTTATTAGAATAGATGTAGCAGAGATCACAGTGGAACCCCTGGGGAATTTAGAGACATGAAACAAAGACATGTATGTACATTAAGGTCGGGGAAGGGTGTTCTTTTTAACGGACTCTTGAACCACCTTGCGATCTTCAAGTTAACGACATCGTTGGGATATAATACCCTTTTAAGGTTCAGCTACGTCTCTTATGAAGCTTCTTTTATTTAGAGCAGGGAAGGGAACTTGACACAATGTTCAAACAGGTACGTGGTATGGGGGAGCTGAAGTGTGCAATGTCATCTTCTTGCATACACATCTTAAAATGACCTTTGCATGGGGAACTAAATCTTCGATTAGTAGCATATCGGCATCCAAATCCCTTTCAAAGTTGTCCTGAATTGATTTGAAAAGACTGGTAAATCAAAGAGTGTCCATTTCAACACAAGATTGCAATGTACATCGGAGTATAAGGACAAAAATCCAACGTGTGTATTCAAGTATGGGTATTCAACATGAACTAAGATCACAGTATTGTCAAATTAAACCTATTTCCATTAGATTGAACACACTTAGGTAAGAGAGGGAGTTTGAATGTATCTATTAAGAAGAAGTTAATTACGTACCCCTCACATTGCTTGTGTAGACTACATCCATAACATCGTCACGCTAAAGGTTAATTCATTTGGGGATTAAACAACCTGCAAGTTTCTATCCCTTAGGGTAACCAGTTGGTCGCGTGTTACGATCTGGTGCTGTGTGTTCTATGGAGTTGGTCAACTGGTAGATAAGAATTGTGGCTTCAAGAGAATCAACTAACGAGTTAATGTTGGTGTGTTTGATAGTTGCATGCTTATCCGACTCTCTATTTATGGAAAATCAATTGGTTTCGCTGAAGCATGGTTGTTTCGAGGTTTGTGGTGGCGAATCGTTTGGATCTAGATGTGTCAATCCTTTGAAACCGCTTGCCAGGTAAATTGTTTGAAGGGTCTCCAAAGTTTGAATATACTGTACCTTAACGATAATATGTTTGTTACATGGATGCTGAAACTATTTTGACGTTGGAAAAACCTAGCCATCCTTTCGCTCTTAGCGACAATTCCCTGAATACACTTCCCACTGGGCTGTTCAGTGAATTAGGAAATCTGAAGATGCTGTACCTGAATGGAAAACAAATTGTGATTTGGAATGATGGTGTCTTTCAAGGATTAAGCCAGCTTCTTGGCCTCAGTCTTAGCGACAATAGTTTGAAAACGTTGCAAGGTGGATCTTTTTCAGGGTTGTGGAGTCTTCACGAACTTTACTTGCACAGAAATCAATTGACTACATTAGATAGTGGGTTGTTTCAGAATTTACACTGGTTATCCTTTCTATTTTTGCAGTTAAATATGCTGGATTATTTGCCAACTGGATTGTTTTTAGGATTAGAAAATTTATATGAACTACGCCTTTACAACAACCGGTTGCTGACACTTGATTCAAACGTTTTTCTGGGTCTAGCTTGGCTTACCATCGTGAAAATTTATGAAAATAAATTGAATACATTGCCGCCTCAGGTATTTACAGGATTAGACAAACTTGACGAACTGCATTTAAATGGAAATCAATTGGTTACAATAAATTCTACTATATTTCAAGGCTTAGATAGGCTGACTATCCTTCATATGAACAATAATAGGTTACGTACATTGCCGTATGAATTATTTATGGATGTGAGAAACTTATCAATGCTATCTTTGTACAGAAACCGGTTAAATATATTGCCAACTGGATTATTTCGGGAATTAGAATATTTGAATGATTTGCAATTACATGAAAACCGATTGGTTACAATAGAAGTTGGACTATTCCAGGGATTGATTCGACTTACTAGGTTGTCGTTAAACGACAATAAATTAAAGGAATTACCAGACGGAATATTTTGGGGGTTAGGAAAACTGGAAAAACTGTATCTTGATGGAAACTCTTTAGGCAGATTAAATAATGCTGTATTTCGAGGACTTTATAGGTTAGTTCTTCTTGATCTCCATAACAATACGTTGAGTGAACTTGAAAATGATTTGTTTTGGGAGTTAAAATATGTGAATGAAGTACGTCTACAAGAAAATCGAATCATAGGAATTAATGCCGGTGTGTTTCAGAATTTATGGAGATTAACTATTCTCGTACTTGATGACAATCGATTAAAAATATTACCGGATAAAGTCTTTTCTGGGTTAAACAATTTAACCGAACTTCGTCTGCAAGGAAATCAAATGTCCACATTAGATGGTGGATTGTTGGACGATTTACGCGCGCTAACTGTGCTAATTCTGTCGTACAATATGTTAAATCGATTACCAGATGGATTGTTTCGGAGATTAACGAATTTGATCAGACTGGACCTCTCTGAAAACAAACTGGTAACACTGAATGTTGGAATATTTTTGAACTTGAGAGAGCTAAGAATGTTATCCCTCGACAACAATATGTTGAGCTCGTTGCCAGTTGAATTGTTCCTTGGGTTAGAAAATCTAAATGCATTGTATCTGTTTGAAAACCAATTGGTCAAGTTAGATACTGGCGTTTTTCAAAATTTAAGTAGGTTGAACCACCTCGAACTCTTTGGTAATAAATTAAGCGACTTGACAACAGCGGTTGTAACAGGTTTACGGTCACTTGAATATATAGGCTTGGCAGGAAATCAATTTGTTACACTTCATGTCAATATGTTTAAAGACTTAAATAAGCTCAAACGTATTGATCTGATGAGTAATAAATTAGATTTATTACACGCTGGAACATTTCGGGGTTTGCAAAAACTGGCAACCCTAAACCTTCAAAGCAATGCATTAAGGAAATTGACTGTTGGACTATTTCAGGCGTTAGAAAATTTAAACGACCTTTATCTTAGTCGCAATACCTTGACTATATTGCCAACAGAACTGTTTTGGGATTTGCACAAATTGATTCGGCTGTATTTAAATGAAAACAAATTGGTTGCATTAATTGATGGATTATTTCAGAATTTAGGCCAGCTAATTTGGCTTGATCTAAGGAAAAATGAGTTACGTATGATAGACGCCGGAGCTTTTAAGGGTCTGGGCAAATTAATCACTCTTTATCTCAATGATAACAGCCTGAGTACATTGCCAGCAAGGTTATTTCACTGGTTGGAAAATCTAAATAACCTATTTTTAGGAGAAAATAAATTGATAACATTTGTCAATGAAGTAGGTCAAGGTTTGAAGAGAATGATACATTTGTCCATTCATAACAATAGATTAAGAACAATAGCAGTTGATTCACTTTGGGGATTAGAAAATCTGATTGAACTAAATATATCTGGAAATCAACTTAGATCCCTGAATGCAGAATTATTTCAAGATTTGATAAAATTACACATTTTAGATTTGAAGAACAATTCAATCTATGCACTGCCACTTGGTGTATTTATAGGATTAGAAAATCTGAGTAAACTCTATCTATCTGGCAACCAATTGATAACATTGAGTGATGCTTTATGCCGCAATTTGAATGAACTTAATACCCTATCATTTTCCGGTAATAAATTGCAAACTTTGCCAGTGGGTTTTTTTAATGGCTTACAAAACCTGAAAACACTGTTCTTATACGGAAACCAACTGACCGTATTGAACGGTAAATTATTTTGGGGTTTGAATGAATTAACTCAGTTGTTTCTGGAAGATAATTTGTTAAATATATTACCAGTTGAATTATTTGTAGGGTTAAAAAATCTACACAAACTTTATCTGCAAGAAAACCAATTGGTCACATTGGATGGTGAATTATTTCAGAGTTTGGAAAAACTAACCGTGTTGTATCTAGACATGAATAACTTAAATGCACTCTCAGGGGGGCTATTTCAAGTAGCAGAAAATCTAAATAGACTAATCCTAGCACGTAACCGATTGTCTACAGTAAATACTAGCTTGTTTCAGAATTTGGGGAAACTTATTTATCTTAACCTGGCTATCAATCGTTTAGTTACATTGCGAGGATCCTTTAGTAGGTTACAAAATCTCGCTTATCTATTTTTATATGGCAATCGGTTAGTTACGTTGGAAAAGGGTGTGTTCCACGGCTTAAAAGAATTACGACTGCTTTCAATATATGATAATAGGTTAGTAGAACTACCCAGGGATTTGTTCTCCAGTCTGAGCCATTTAGAGTTCTTATTTGTACATATGAATCGACTAGAAGGACTTGGAGCTGATGTTTTTCTGGGACTAACAAATTTAAAAATAATTCAAATGTCCAACAATCGACTCAAAAGGCTAGATGATGACATATTCAAAAGTACAGTCAATCTTAACTTCATCGAACTCGCAGGAAATCAGTTAAAAGATATACCAAATATTACAATTTTGAACGGCTTGAATTTTCTTAATTTGAGAGATAATGAATTATCCAGAGTTCACGACAATTCCTTCTTCGGCCTTCCCAAACCAACATGAGATTTGTGAATGTTACGTGTCGGCTGATGTCAACTGTAGCGCAGCAAATAAAAGATCACCTTACCTCACATGTGATAGACTGCTGTCAGACAGGGTTTTGTTAGGCATGATGTGGCTAGTAGGTTTAAATGCCCTCGGTGGAAATATATTTGTTTTGTTTTGGCGATCCCAAAAGAAAAACATCCAGAAAAATAAGGTGCAGGCCTTACTTCTCACCAACCTGGCTGCATCTGATTTACTCATGGGTATCTATATGATGATCATTGCTTTCGCTGATTTCTATTTTGGAGATTATTTCCCAATGCAATCGGAAACCTGGAGATCTAGCATTACGTGTAGAATTGCCGGAGCATTATCGATAGTATCTAGCGAAGCTTCTGTGTTTTTTGTGACACTCATCAGCTTCGACAGGTTCATTAATATTAGATTTCCGTACTCGCTCAGGAAATTTGGTGAATTATCAACAAAGTTGACGATTGTTCTGACATGGATTTTTGCGTTAGTATTGGGTATTATTCCATCTGCCCTGTCTGGAATGGATTTCAAGTTTTATGATAACTCACATGTTTGTATCGGTCTTCCATTAGCGCTAACTGAAATGTTCTCTACTGTTGAAATCAAAGAGCTAATTGATGATCCAGATTTTTACTACAACAAAACTGTTTTCACTACTCAGTCCAAAGGTCTTGCAACGGGCATGTATTTTTCAACAGCTGTATTTCTTGGCCTCAACTGCTTATGCTACATGGCAGTACTTATCTGCTATGTAGAAATAGTGAAATCTGTTCAAAAATCATCGAAAGAGTCGGGACGCACACAGGAATTAAACGAGCAAATCAAACTGACCACTAAGGTGACAGCTGTAGTTGCTACAGACTTTGCCTGTTGGCTGCCAATTATTATCCTAGGCATACTAGTACAGACAAGGGTAATTACGTTACCTCCATCCGTATACGCATGGTCGGTGACCTTTGTTCTGCCTATTAATTCTGCCATTAACCCATACTTGTATACAATTGGCGAAATAATTGCCAATCGTAAGAAGAGACCAGCGGTCTTTTAAAATTCACATATATGTTAACAAGTGTCTGTCCGTTTTCAAAACATGCAATTGGCAATTGAACCTAGCAAACTTCAAACGTCTCTTGAGATCACCAGGCTGCAAAGACTGATAACTTGCATCTTGTACAGATGCCATCGCAAATCCAGTTTGCTTATCCTGTTAAAAATGGATTTTGTCATGTTCGGGTGATTTCGCCGAGCACCTAGTCTTGGATTTATCCGAAGAGTTTTAATGGCTCTCATTTTTTATGTTGCGCAGAGTTCATCCTGAACGGGATCTACTGGATCGTCCCTTGATCCTGTTCTGATTGGTTCCAAAACCCTGATATTTGTGGTTCTCTCTAAATGTAAAAGCGTGAAAAGTTCACTCCCCAAAAGTGTAAAACTTATGTAAACCACTCCAAAATGAGTTTTGTACATTAAATGAGCGAATTTCTACTCAAAAAGAGTGAAAATCACTCCAAAAAGAGTGGATTTTCGTGTTGTCCTTCGTTTAACTCCTTCAAAGGAGTTGTCATTCTTTACACTCCTCAAACAGTGAAAATCCACTCTTTTGGAGTGATTTTCACTCTTTTTGAGTAGAAATTTGTTCTTTTAAAGTAAAAACCACTCATCGTGGATTAACAAGCCTTTAACTCTTTTTAGAGTAATATTTTCACTCGTTTACATTTAGCGAGTATAGTTTCTCATAATTGTCTTGGTACATGGGCGTTGCTGGTTTGGGTATTACCCAGAGGGTGTTTGGAATCAATCCCATAATGCATTGCAATGTGCCTATACTGTACTATGCTAAACACATGTTTACATAACAATTGTTCAAGAAGTTTAAGAACCACAAGGCATTTCATGATCATGCTAAAAATTCCCCAAGTACTAGTGCTTTGTGGGCTAAAATGAGTGTAAAAGTCGGGATTCTTATGTGTTAAGAATATGATCACATGGTGTTATTGAGGTGAAATTTCCCAAAACTGGTGCATTGTGGAATTGACTCAAAACACCCTCTGGGTATTTATTACCTTTGAAATGTCAGAGCCTTATAGGATTGGCAAGAAGGCTGAGCGTTTGGTGATATTTCAAATTAGGAAAGTCCCTTGTAGACCAGTGAAATTAGGGCAAGTGGTGACTTAACCCAAAACTAATTGAAACAGGATAAGTTTCTCCAGAATTATATTGCAAAAACATTTAAGAACAATACATCAAAGGTTACCAGCATATTCATCATATTTCGAGGATTAAAACGGTATAGTTCGCGTCTAATCTCCAGGCCGTAGTTCAAAATAGTTTCAAGGTCACAGTGGTCGTAAAATTTCAGATTTATCCGTTTGTTATAAAAGTGGTGGAAGATTGTTCGTCTAATGGCACAAGAGCCGAAGTTTCCTGGTTGCACCATCTATGATATGTTTAGAATGCAAAATGCGACTGGGAACTATAGGTCTGGGGAGATCACTAGTCATAACTCTGTAATTCTTTGTGTTGACATGTCAAACAAACAATCTGTATGCAATTTCTCATCTAGGTGACCAAATAAATACAACCAGTTTGAACAAAATGGGACCATTCTGTAGATTTTACCCCAGGATGATCTTGAACTGTTATGTGCCTATTGTACCAAAACTAAAGATCATAGGTCATAGGTAAACTATAACTTTTTAAAGTTTTAGCACGCATTAGCCTGATAATTAAATGGTGCATCATTTATTAAAATAAATGCCAACAATTCTAATGTTTTATCCCGGTACACATTTTTACATGTTACAAATGGTTGATTTTGGTATACTTTTAATACATAATTTTTGGACGTTTACACAGTATATTCTATTGCAATTTGTTTTGGTTAACATCGTAAAATTATTGGCATGTTGATATGGCAGTCAGTGGTTGACTATCCATTCTGGAGTCAGGCAGATTCGTGACAAATTCTGGGGCAAATGTGCATTTGACGATAAATCTCTGAAATTCGGCACAGAGTTGAAGCACATCCCAAGAAAGATTTGTGGCTATAGGGGCATCGCAGATTTCTTGAGTTTAACGGTGGGGGGGGGGGGGGGGGAGCTAACATTTGGGAAAGCAATGTTGTCAAAGGTATATCAAATCAAATTGCTGGTCTGATTATAAGGACTCCAAATATGTATCGTTTGTTCAAGTACGACCTATATGGTGTTTAAGTTATGGAGTGAAAATGCTGAAAATAGCCAAAAAATCAAATTTCTCCTTGTATAAGGTAAAAATTATACAGTTGCTCAGACTTTGGTAAAACGTGAAGCCAGGTATTCATCTAGATAAGACAATCGAAATAGTTTTTCGCCATCTCATATTTCAGAGATTTATTATGAAACGTGCAATTCTAGCACGAATCCGCTCTGCTATATGTATGTATGACATTAAAACCGTTTCAGCTTGAATATTATTTCAAGTCAACAGGAAAGGGCACAAAGATGAAACAGATATTTCTGAAGTATTGTTTTCTAATTTTAAATTCCTAAAGTTGGCTCATCCCAAACCAACTGTTAAGATATCTTGTTGTTTTCTCTAACCAAATCTACTAAAGCTCTTACATAATGTATAAATCGATTATTGTTGATGTATGTCAAGATTATCAACCTCCTCGTGGTGAACCCTGGGTACTGATCTGTTCAGGCGAATGATAATCAACTGAGACTCGCTAACATCTGTTGTCTTTGTAATTCACTGTAAGTCTTTTTAATTCACTAGTTGTCTTATTTTTTTTATCTCACTGTATTTTAATCATTTGCCCCGTCAGAGGACACTATATGATGCCAGTCTGGCATGACCACGTGCACTTTATTAGGCAGGCATGCACAGATGTCAAAGTCAGATGGCTCTCAGTGCTCAATTAAATGTGGAAGGTCTCACTAGGGCAAAGATCAACCTCATTGAACACCTCACACATAGCAAATCACTGCGATTTCCTCCAAGGAGGACACACCCGCTACCGACAGTTCCATCTGAAAATATGCGGCTACACCTAGATCACACACCAAGAGCGCTACCACGGGATTGCACATTTGCTAATAACTCAGCCCAATGGGAAACAAATTGCAACCCACATGCAGACTCCACCCTGGAATGGGAACTACAAACATTGCAGGTGTTCATGTCACCAATGTCTACAAGCCACCTAACCATAGGGCCTCAAGCAGACTCTCTACCTATACTTATGGTGCACATTGCATTTATGCCGGCGACTTTAAACAGGGGGGTCATAGCATACCTGGGTTACAGGAAAACAAGTGATGGAGCTACCCTAGAGGGCTGGGCCTCAAAATCCGGTGTACAACTATTGCACGAACCCAAGCAACCGACACCTTCAACTCCGGAACGTGGAATACGTCTACAAACCCTGACCTCGCTTGCAAAAATGGACACCATTCCCCATTCACCGTACTGTTCTTCGACCGCTTTCCGAAGTCCCAACCACAGAACACTCACTGATCGCTCAGGGGAGCCTTGCTAAGCCTATATCAACAAAGCCAGTGAAAAGGTGGGAACTTCAGCCAAGGCAGACTGGACCAGTTCCAAGAACCTGGTGGCATTCAGAAAAGGACCCCAACCTCCGATACCAAGCTCCTCCAACCTGGACAATTTCTTACACAGCACTTGTGTCAACTCTTTATTAATGTGGCAAAGAAGACCATTCCACGGGGCTGCCGTGGCACGTTAATCCCATCCTGGGATGAGGAATGTGCTACTCTTTACAATGACGTCCGAATTCTGAACCCGGGGAAGAAGCTTCATCCAGGCTTCAGACCGGACAAACTGCTGGACAGGAAACGACGCGAACGCTGGGGGATGACTATCCAAGGAATCGACTTCACCCACTACAGCAGGAAGGCCTGGAAGACAATAAATCGCCTCACCGGCAGAAATTTCCAAACCCCCATCGAACACTGTCCAGTGCCTGCCAACTCAATTGCTGAGCAACTCCCTCGCAAATGGTCGTTCAAGGACATTGATAAGAATCACACTCGATCTGTCAAAAAAGGCGATTCACCAAACTCCGTCGAGCCCCGGCGTGGACGGCTCACTTTCAACATCCTTCTCACTAGATGAGCTTACCTCTGCTTTCAGCCAACTAAAGAGTGAAAAGACCGAGGGCCCTGATAACATACCAAGCGAGTTCCTGATCAGCCCACGATGTCTAGATTGGCTCAGAAGTTCTACCACCTGTTGCCTTACCCAACCAGTCCTCAATCCAAGATCTGAGGAGAGCAACTTCATCGCACTCCCCAAAACCAACAAAGCTGTCGACAACCCTAAGAATACCGCCCATATCACTACTGTGTGTCTCCTTCCAACTCCTTGAGAGGATGATCTTGGCCCGGCGGAGAACGCTCGTCGAACCCCACCTGACCTGACGAACAAGCGGATTTCGCCGTGGCCGGGCACTGTCCACCAGATGTAGTAAACTACAAATGTATTGAGGAAAAGCTTTGAAAAGCGCAGTAAGGCAGGTGTTATCTTGGTGGACCTTACTGCAGCATATAGGACACTGTGTGGCAACAGGGCCTGACAATCAAGCTTCTCAGGACCAACTCCCGGATTGTCACCTTGTACAATTCATATGTAACATGCTTGCAAAACCCGTTAGCTTTATTCTCAAGACCAGTGATGGGCAGAGTAGTCGTCTGCGACGTCTGAGAAACGGTGCTGTACCACAAGGATCTGTATTGGCTCCGATGCTTGTTCAAACTTGTATATCAGCGATATACATCAAACAACCTCTAGACAATATGGTACGCGACGATCTTCCCCATCCTCCTGGACAGCAATTGGGACAGAATAGTAGTAGAAAGAACACGTACTACAGACATGGCCCTACGTGCAGCATATATCTCAAGACCTGGAGACTGAAGCTGAGCGAAGCCAAGACCACCGTCGCTTCACCTCAACACCAAAGAGGGGAATCATCGACAGCTTCAAATCAAACCTAAAGGAGCGACTCTTGCCATACAATCTCTCCCCAACCACCGATTGGGAGTGAAGCTTGACCGGCAAGCTTACTTACCGGCAGCACCTCGATCGAGTCCGTATGCGAAGTTATCTTCGAGGAATAACCTCCTGTTGCAGACTTGCTGGATATTTCATGGGGTGCCAGCCCCAACGACCCTACGCACACTGCCTTGGCTCTGGTCTACATACTGCTGAATATGCCGCCCCAGAATGTTGCAACAGCTCTCACACAAAGAGCTGGACACGGTACTCAACGAGACCTGGAGAACCATATGGCTGCCTCCGCCCCACTCCATCTGTTTCTACCAGGGCTTCAGGCATTGCACCATGCAGCAATTCGGAGGGAGCACCACTCGCACCAACTATGTTGATAAGGCCCTGGACAAACAAAACCTGCGCATAACATGTCAAAGAACACACAACTCGGTAGACAAGAGACTGCGCTCTCGCCGTCCTTTCTGCCGACACGTGAAGCTCTCCAGTCCCCATTAAAACATCTTACAGACAGGAAATACTGCCTGGCTAAGACTTCCAAGACCAGATCAACTCTCGATAAACTAGACAGAACTACCAAACTGGCAGCAATCTCCCACGCAAGGAGTAGGTCACCTTAAACCGGGTTCGCACAAGAGTCGGTCGCTTCAATAGCATAATATGCACGGATGGGGGCTGCGGTCATTGCCAGCCTGCCAATGTGGTTCTCCATTTAACAGACTGCGGATGACAATCTCATTGAGTGCCCTACCTTCGTCCGCCGGTGTGGATACAGAGATCTCAAACCCCAACCAATCAAACAGTGAGTTGGCTCCAAACGTTTACAACACATTTAGCTGCTGCCTCAGACGCAAGAAGAAGAAGAAGAGAAGATTGATTGTAGGGTTTTTGAAGTTAAAAACTGAGTGAAAAGGATAAGTGTTAATATATAAGCAAGTCGGTTTATTTGACGATCTCCAAGATCTTTGAACAACAATGATGTGTACATATATTAAAAGTTTTTGTTCTGTTTGTCTCAATGCATTACCTACATTGTACATAATTGGGTAGTTGGTTAAGGGGCCAGGAAATGCAAATAGAATGACGTGGTTGTCGTCATACTACAGGGGGACCAGAAAGCAATTCGATATTTGGGTTGGTATGGTGATGAATCATTTGTGGTACCATTAATTTATCAGAGAATAATAGAAAAGTCCAGGTTACTGGTGTGAATCTATTCATGACACTGACTGATAATCAATAGTTTCACAAATTATGTCACTGGTAGTGTATTATTTTTTCTGGACCTGTTTATTGCAATGGAATGTCCAACAAAGATTTAGAGTAGGTTTATCATCTCATTTCCTGGGACCTTTAAGGTCATTGAATCGGACCAACCTGATTCAGGAGGGCTTCACAAAACTTATCATAACATTTGAACCAAAAATCCAAATTAGACCAAACAAAAATCTTGTCAAAGATAAGATTATGGACAATCAAATCTTTATCAAAATAGAAATAGTGGCTCAATTTTCTCATGAAAAGAATTGCTTTAAATCTTGCGTTTTATACGTGGATCCTGGGTTTCCTACCGGAAATAATTTTTTTACCGAAATTCCTATCCCACAATGCACCAACGATGTACGAGTAGATATGCATCACTCCATGCACGCTCGCGGTTTAGTACGCCTCCTTTAAACTACGCGCACATTTTGTGGCGCAAAAATTACAAGGCAATCAAAGAGTACTCGTTACTGGTAAAATTTATGTACAGCAAAGGTTTTCGCACAGTTATGACAGAAAACTGACTGTATGACACAAAACACCATAGAATATATATGCGCTATTTATTTTATCTACTCGTGCATCGTTGGTGCATTGTGGGATAGGAATTCGGTAAAAAATTATTTCCGGTAGGAAACCCAGGATCCAAGTATTGACCCGCACTGTATGAACGTTTCGATGCAATGTTCAGCTAGGAACATTTAATCTCTCGCCTCTATGGTGGGGTTGGCAAAATCATGGCGATCAAAAGGTCGCCGGGTCGAATCCAGCCGAGTACATTTTTTTTTCTCAACGTTTTGGTGCGCCGGCCACTCTTGGGATAGATACAAGCAATTAAACAAAACAATTAAGAGTAATAGCTTATCTTAATCATGCTTGTACAGTGCACACAGTAGACAATGTTTCCACGTTGTAGACATTTGTTTTCCACACTTCGTCAAAACGAAGTTTTCATGAAAATAATTTCTACAGATTTTAAAATAGCAAAATACACTGTAAAATGACAACGTAAGTTAGGGAAAATACTGTAAAAAAGATGAAAAATTATTGTATTTGGAAAGAGGAAAATATTGTAAATTTATGTCCAATTTTTAGGTCTATTATGATAATGTTTAAAAAGTGGATCTCTTCAAATCCCATAAAAAATACGGGTTTCATTCAAATTGTCCGTATATTTTAACAACAAACTGTAATTTGATCTAAAATATTTTACAACAAACCGGTATTTTCCAATAACAACTAATGACATTTGTGGATAGCCCTATTAAGTTTTCAAGTGTTCGTCAGTGCAAGTGGTGTTTAATTTCACCGTTTTTACAGTGAAATGATTGGCTGAACTCATTTTGAGGATGATGGTACGCATGGTGGTCCTCACATTTAAGAACAGTGATAGTCCCATGTTAAACATCGTGGTTTTAGTCAGTAGATGTTATTCACATTCATAATCTCTGTAGTAACTCGCCAAATATAAATATTTTTAAGTGTTTTGATTGAATTTATTTTTAGAGTATACTGTAATCATTACAGGAATTTGTTTGCAGAATTGCTGACAGTAAAATACTGTAATATTGACGATATTTACAGTGTATGTTAATGACCGAAGCTAATTAAAGTGAAGTATAATTTCTTTGTTTGTTTTCGTTGCTTTTCTTTCGTAAACTATTCCTCTTTTTAAATATTTTCCTTTCATTCATTATATAAATTATAAACCAATTGAAGACAGATAATTAAATGATGATGAGGTTCACGTATTTATAGATATGTGGTTTGCTTTCTTCACTTCGAAGCTCCAGCACCAGGTTCTTCTTATTTAGAAGAAACCATTTATTATTTCATTGGAAATGCTAATTTATTTGAAGGATACCTTCTTATATACTAAAACACCTTGTTAACCATGCACCGTATAAAACTAAATGGGGTAAAAATATGACAAAATGGTCATTTTACACTTTTTTTACCACAAAGTGGTCAAACGTTTAACCTCCTTAAAACAACGAGTTCAAAGATGACCCGCTGTTTTAAGTGTGAAAAGGGGTTAGGAGTTAAATGACGATCGAGTCCCCATAATGGAGATGGAAGAAAGGGAATAGGTGTGGGACTCATACTGGAGATGGGATTTGGGTGTAAGGGACCTCGTAATGGAGATGGGATTCAGGTGTAAGGAACTTCATGGTGGAGATGGGATTTAGATCTAAGGGACCTTATAATGAAGATGGATTTTTTTGTATAAAATCCCATCTCCATTATGAGGCTTCTTACAACTACATCCTAATTCGCATCTAAAGAGAAAGCCTAACTCCACTCTCATATACACTTAAAATCAGATCAGCCAGAGGGGAGCTCACCAAAATAATTTGACCAACTTTTGACACAATTTGGAACAAATTGAATTAAAATTTGATCATTTTGATATTAGTTTTAAAAAATGACAAATATTATATTAAATTGGGATTTGTCCTCCATTTTAATTTAAGAAATTTAGAGAGCACATAGGGTACTACTTTTCCTTAAATGTGTAACGAAAGATTTCACATATCAGGTGTCACTAAAACTAATGAAAGCACTGGTGTTCCGTTGCACAAATGTAAAGTTTTCGTCAATAATATCCACATATGAAAGGATCACGCTTTATTCTTTAGTACAAACATTGTGAAGTTGGTAATTTCGTATTGGAGCAAATACGAAATTCGACCTATGTTAAATATTAAAATATAAGCAAATCAAATTACCTTTTGTTTTCAGTTTTAAGACATTTCTGGAGCCAAAAACAAGGTAAGAAATCTATTGGAGTGTCTGATCTACATGAAATCACTACATATATGACACTATATGGATGTCTTGAAATTTCGCGTTTATACATACGATATGGTATGGTGCATTTGATACCTGGACTCAATCTTCATTTTGAGGTGCCTTAGATCCAAGTCTCATAATCAATAATGAGGAACGCAAGAGTACTAAGATATTTCTTTAAGTTACACTCTATATAATCATGATAATAGTTGATTTAATACCTAATATCCATGTCCATTGTGAGGTGCCCTACACATAAATCTCATTTCATTTGTGAGAACCTGTTATTAGCCCGGTCCCTCAACTCAACATAAAAAGTGGTAACCATGTGAGTTCTAAATTTCGAGGAAAAGGGGTATATTTTTTACTGTCATCAAGGACCGCGAAATCACGAAAAAAAGGGGGTATTCTGAGCATCCGTCTCCGCGAAATTTTAAAAAAAGGGGCATTTCACAGAATTGGTCGTGGTCGACTACAAACTTTTACAGGAACACTTGTTTATCTTGTTGCATTTTCATTCAAGTTAAAATCAGTATACATGTATTGTAATTAATCCCAATTAAAGACAGGATCATCTGGGAGTACAGCAGACACAAAGTAATATTGATACTTGTATGTTTTGTTCTTAAAATATTAAATTATAAGAGTCATTGAAAAGGGGTGTCTGAAATCTTGTCATTGAAAACCTTGAAATAGGGGGTATTTTTAACCCTGATTTTGTCATCGATTTTGCAAAAAAAGGGGGGTAAAATCAATTAAAAATCATTGGAAAGGGGGGTTTTGAAAAAATGAAGAACTCTCATGGTTACCACTTTTATGTTGAGTTGAGGGACCGGGGTTATTAGTATACTAGTATGATATATGACATGACTGGAAAAATGTCTTATACATAACTTTTTCGTTGACTTGATATCGTAATTCTATCTCCATTATATGAAGTGTAAATCCAACTCCCTTATTGGGTCACATTATCGAAAAAAAAAACACGTGCTATATGAAATATTTATACTGAACTTGGGTGCTTTATAACTTAATATACTGAGATTCTTCGTGTCTAAATCCCATCTCACTTCTGATGAACAGCTAAATATAATTATGTATTTTGATTGACCCTTTAGAAAAATGGAACAATCCAAACAACTTTAGTTGTTGCGTTAAAGATTCACTGTAAAACATTGTTTAGAAACATGATGAGAAGCAGTGTTTAGGTAATAAACATGCCAAATCTCTTAACACTTGGCGTCAAATGCTTAAACATCCACCAGCAAATGATTTAATATGTTTCGATTGTGTTTTATTATACCAGATTCTTCGTGCCTAAATCCATCTCTCTTCTGATGACAAGCTAAATATATGTATTTTATTGCCCCTTTAGAAAAATAGAACAATCCGAGTAACTTTTTTGTTACGTTAAAAGTTCACTTTAAAAACATTAATTACAAACATGGTGCAAAGTAGAAGTGTTGACGTAATAAACACGCCAAATATCTAAACACTTGGCGTCAAATGCCTAAACACCTATCGCCAAATGACTGAATATTTTTCGATCCTTAACAGATTTAGATATTAAATGTTTAAATATATAGTGCAGATGGTGTTTAATTTTACCGTTTTACAGTAAAATGATTGGCGGACCCCATTTGTGAGGATGATGGCGGTCCTCACATGGAGAACATGTGTCATATAGTCCCATGTTAAACGTGGTTTTTAGTAGATGTTATAAATATAATTAATATTGTTCACTGAATAATACTTGCTATTATTCAAGTTAACTACAGTATAACGTGGCTTTACCGATCACAAAATCATCTTGATGAGATAAAGATCCCGAATTATCTGATTGAAAATGAAATAGTACTAGTATAATTATGAAGTAAACTTAAATTACATATAGAGCATGCTATTGCTATTTGCGTATGTGCTGTAATCACTCTAAAACATGTTTTTAGTAATTTGACAACTTTCTTGTTTTTCCCGTGTTCAAGGCTAAACACAAACATATCTAAATACTGTTTTATTAGCGCTATCCATCAAATGAGCCTTTCGTTTTAAACATGGTGGGACTAAAATAGAGTAAAAGTTTGAAAAACCAGGGTAGAGCCCGGAAATTTGTTTCATAGCCGCCAATTGGATTTTTAAACGAAATACAATAATTTTACTGCTTTTTAAACCAAAGGGCAATTTTGTCTTCAAATTTTTTAAGTCGTATTAATGGTTATACACTTATCTTCAAATAAGACCATGTATTGCATGGATTCAACTTAGTTATCATTTTCTGACCATATTTGTTAATGCCTATATACCGAACATATCATAGCCGCCATATTGGATTTTCCCAGCAGAACTTCCATCAATTCCTTAGTTTTGGTGCTTTCCAACCAAGGGGCAATTTTTTCTTCAATTTCCAAAATTGCAAAGTTAATATTTACACAACTATATTTCAATTAAGTATATTAACTTGATGGCTAGACTTAATTATCGTTTCTGTCAATACTGATACAATGGAATGAACCGTCTAGGTACACTCAAAAGGCTCTTGAAAAAGTAGTGGTAATTTTGCGATACACGAATTAAGATTTTATATCTTTCCTCATCATATATACAATAAATGAAATCAAACATATATTTTTCATATTAAGTCATCTTTGTTTCTTAATTTTGCTAGAAATTACGCTAATACGGTATTTATACAAAGTCAAATTCTTAAGAAGCATGTTTGCTTGAATTCATGTGCATAATTAAAAGGTACCGGCAAACTTTTCTTAGTACATTAATGGCGTATCAATAAAAACGCAACAAAACTTCTTCCCAATTTTTGTGGTAATTGTGTAAAATAAATAAATACCAAAATTAATAGCCCAGGAGCTAGCAGACATTTGTAACACATCTCGAGTACAAAGGTTTGAGTGATTACTATGATATCTTGATAGCCTGACAGGGAACCCTGAAACGTGATTCTTAAGTGCCGCAAGTTTGTACAGGGGTCAAATTTTTAAATTGACCCAATCATGTTGAAAAGTATACCACGTTAATTGTCTAAGCATAAGGATTCAGAAAAGGTATAGTTTGTACTAGTATAGTTTGTACTATCTACAACGTAAAGTTTAAGAGCTACATGCTAAAAACAGCAAAAATCAATAAAAAAGGTAAATTTCAGTTGACAGGGGTCCAAATTTTAAAGTTGCTCCGATTTGCGATAAAAAATGGTGCAAATTATTGGTGGAGCTTATAGGATTAAAATAAGGAATATTTTTGAGTGTCTCAAATGCTTGCTTATGATTTGTGACGATGAAATTATAAACAAAAGTTGGTCAAGTTGTTTAAAAAATCCAAATTTGCATAATTTATTAAAAATATACACCTGATAGCAACATTTAATCAAAACAAGTATGTGTTTAGATACATCAATCACTTGCCTTCAAAAAGCAACAAAAATAACAACGATACAATTATTTATATTGTTGTTACACCCGGATAAAGACACATCATGTGCAAACAAAAAAATCATGCAAATTTTATTTCAATTAAAGACACTATCAGTGATTTGCTAAATCAGCAAATCGAAAAAATCATCAAAAATCAGATTTTAGCATGTACGTA
>JAMKCH010008932.1:0-29647 GCA_023653785.1 Ophioderma brevispina
GCATTCATTGTCAGGGAATTACGGGAAGGGAGTTAGGCGCTTAATCACAACAACTGGCAGTAGAAGATCGGTAACTTTTGATGTATTGTAATGGCGCGTGCAAATTTTACCGTCAATTTGCAAATCTGCATATGTGGCAACCGTGTATCGCAGTCTTTCGTCTAGCTTTTTTGGTTTGTAGTGTATGGAATACACGTGTGCATCCATGAAATGCGTTTCCCTCAATTTTTTGTCTTTGTTCTGGTTATTTTTATTTTTTGAAATCAATTTTATTCACGTGCCTGTTCCGTTTCAACAAACAGCTCAATTAGGCAATTCCACCCTTCATAAACTTGATTGGTTGTGGTTTTGTTACATGTAATGTGTTCTGCTGCCTAGGCCATTAAACAATATCTGCAAATAGGCCGCATGGGCTTTTCGGCTATTGTTTAATTAATTGGTGGCGTGGTTTTTGGGAATGTAAGGTCAGAATTTAAATTTAGCATTTCTGCGCATGGTTTGCCACCGCACACGATTTTTTCTCTTATTATTACCTCCGAATAGAGGTGTGCTGGCGCTTAAACTGAAATGCAGGGGTTTGACGTTGCGGCCATGAAATATGGGTCGTTGGAAATCTAATGTTTTTCTGCCATAGTAGATCTGTCCATATAATTAATTTCTTTAATTTTATATATCAATTCATGTCAAGCATTACTCTGCTTCTTTTCAGAAATGCAGGTGTGTGTGAGCCTTAAGCATTGTTACATGCGCTTCGCGTGAAAAATTAGTCAAGGTCTGACATATATTTTGGAGCATCTTTAGAGTTCAATTTTTATTCTGTCTTTACTTGATTTAAAATATTTACACCTGTCTTTGGCAAGTAATTTTTGTTCGACTTTTCTTGTATGCTACAGAGGAAAGTGAAGTAACGGGAAATGGTGATGTACATATCAGGCAAAACATAAAGGTCTTGTGAATGTTACCATCCCCGTGGAATGTTTTTTTGGTCCGATATTTTTATCCTCGGGAATATTATAAAAGGTTTAAGAACCGGGGCGGGGAGGTCGTGTACCATTATCTCATGATAATGCTCGCATTCTCAAAGATTGAGATAACGCACACACTTCAAGAACTCCCATGTTTTTCATCCCCCATTGATGTCGTCTTGGTGGTGCTGTTTGGATGATTTTGGCATGACGTTCATCGGGGTGCTTTTGTTAAAAGCCTCGTTTGTTTCTTTTCAAATTCCATGTGTCTTTCTGCTTTCAACGCGGCTATTGTTGGGTTCTGATTAAGGGTTTTTTTTTTTTTAAAAGAAAAAGGTGGGGGGGGGGGGGTTGTGTAAATTTTTTGTGCGCAAAATTTTTTTTTTCTTTCTTTGGCGGAAAAAGCCTTGAAATTTTGTAATATTCTGAATGTTTTATTTTATATTCCAGCCATGTTAGAATTTAGACAATGTTGAGGGTATGATAACTGCTGGCCTCCCATTGTCTGTCGATGGCAAATTGAACCTGCGTTTGTTGTTCTTCCAGGAAATTCTTCCTAGCCATCCCAATGGGTTGGATACAGATTGTAATGGAAACCTTAAAAGGCTATAGGCTACTTATTTGGTAGACCAAGTTAAATATTTAATCAATTCAGGTTCATTTTTCTGCATGTATGCAAATGATTGTTTTGATAGCAAAATAAATTGACCTTGTGGTCCTGCATGTGACAGATGCTCAGTTGCAATTCGGGTGTGAGAATGCCTATTTCTTAGCTGTGGAACAAATCCAGGTTTTTCCCGATTCGAGAATCTTAGATTTTCAATTTGAGAAACCAAGATTATCAAATTTGATAATATGGTTTATCGCAACCCTGAAATCGACCGATATCACGGGTTTTTGATAAACCTAGTTTTTCGATTCGATAAACCTAGATTTTCAATTCGATAAAGGAGGTTACCAATTTGATTAACTGGGTAATCAAAATTCGGATAATCTAGGTTTATCAACTCGATAATCTAGTTATCAAATTCGTACAATGGTTAATCAAATTCGATTAATCTAAGTTATCAAATTCGATTATTTGGTTATCAAATTCGATTATCTAGTATCAAATTAGATAATCCAAATTCGATAAACCGGGTTAATCAAATTCGATAACCCTGCTTATCGAATTTGATAGACCCAGTTTTTCGATTTGATTTCCTGGTTTAGCGAATTATAAACTATTTTTTCGATGATCTGGTTTATCGAATTGTTGATTATCCTGGTTCATCGAATCGGATTAAACCTAGTTTTTCGAATTTGATTATCATGGTGATCGAATTTGATAAACCTAGTTTTTCGATGTGATTATCCTGGTTTATCGAAATGGAGTAAACCTAGTTTTTCGATTGCCATTATCCGGTTTATCGATTTGTTGATTATCCGGGTTATCGAATTGATTAAACCTAGTTTTTCGATTTGCTTATCCTGCGCTCTATCCGCCCAAATGATAAACACACCTAGTTTTTCGATTGGATTATCCTGGTGTATCGAATGATAAAAGAGTTTTATGATTTGATTATACATGGTTTATCGAATTTGATAAACTAGTTTTTCGATGGGATTATCCTGGTTTATCGAAATTAATAAACCGAGTTTTTCGATTTGATGTATCTGGTTTATCAAATTGTTGATTATCATGGTTATAGAATTGATAAACCTGTTTTTCGATTTGATTATCCTGGTTTTATTCGAATTTGATTAAAATAGTTTTTCGATTGATTTCTTGTTTATCGAATTTGTTGATTATCCTAGTTTATCGAATCTGATAAACCAAGTTTTCGATTTTATTATCCCTGGTTATCGAAAATTTATAACCTAGTTTTGCGATTTGATTATCTGGTTTGCCATAGACAATATGGGACAAGGCAAGGGTTGCCAATGCATCACATCGTGCGTAGGACCAGTCCTTTATTCATTCATAACAGGTTCTCCATACAACCATAGTTTTTCATATGGCCCTGGCTTGAGAAACCATTTCAATTTTCAACACATTGGTTTACTTTGGAGACAGCTTCCCCTATTACATGTGTAAACCATCCACATATTGAGCCATCTGTAAAAGCCAACATGCAATGTTCTGGTGAAGCTCACATAGGCAATCTTTACTTCTTTCTCTATATCTTTCCCCAACACTGTTGTTTCTCCAATTGATCCAGCCAGATATGGGTACAACGTCTGGCTGCTTCACTTCACATATGCAATATTTTAGTAAGGACAAGCTACATTATGTAAAATAAGAAAATTCTTATGATTGCATGCCCCTTGGCATGAAGACAGTTTCCTCTTGGCCAAATTTTCACATTCACCAAATTAATTTAAATACTACAAGCCAAACTTAATACATCATTATATCTATCACCATAGACTCATTTGTACCACAATATTAGGCTGACATTAATATATTTGGATAATATTAACCATTTAGCCGGGCTTGCTTGCATCAGTCTAGGGATCAATTAGCATATTGGATTAACTTTTGACCACAGTTAAAAGGCTCCTAAAGTCAACTACCTCATAACTGCCTAAACAATTGTTTGAATATTAATTCACCTAAACTGTTGAACCTGAGTTCAGTTCCACCTCAAGCTCGCAGGCATCCAATTCTAAGATTAAATTGCAATATTATAATTGATAATGCCATAGGCTGAGACTGAGTGCAAGAAAACTGAATTTAAATACCTCTAGGATTGCCTGAACTAAATTAAATGAAAATACCATAAATATGATGCTATTTGCCGCATAGCATTGTGATAATGCTGTATTAATACATAGAGCATAACTGCAGAGCCTGAAGGCCAGTTTACTTCATGGTCGCTCACATCTGTTATTTTAAGATAAAATTGCCATATTAATGATGAACCAAAATAAAAATAAATGCAAAATAAATGCAATGAGCTGCCTTTTGGCTAGGAAATATGAAAGATAAAACTGGTGCTGCGCGAACCACCGTATAACAAAGGGAAGGAGGTTGGGAAAAACACTTTATTGTCAATTACACTAAAACCCATTACCTTCTCCTCGCAGATCTGTGCTAGTGACGACGGATTGCGAAAACGCCAAAGCCCGGAGAAATGCGACGCCCATTGGTCAACGTAGCCGCAAGCCAACATGGACTTGAATGAACGGTGGCTTGGCTCTATGCAAAGTACGGAAACAAGAACCGAAAGACCAATGGCATTTTAATTTACCCATTCTTTACAGTGGACAAATCCTTTTCCTCCGAATAAATCTTCATAAAACGTTTAATTGTCCCTAGACAAGAATGGAACCAAAAAGTTTGCCATTGCATCACATCGTTGCGTAGAACAAAGTCCTTTATTCATTCATAACAGGTTCTCCATACAACATTTTTTCAATATGGCCTGGCGCTTTGAGACAGTTTCATTTTCAACACCATGGGTTACTTTGTAGACAGCGTCCCCTATTACATGTTAAACCCATACAACAGATTGAGCCATCTGTAAACCAACATGCAATGTCTGTCAAGCCACCTATGCAATATTTTAGTATTAACAAGCCACATATTGTAAAATCACTAATAACTTCTTATGAATGCATGCCCTTGGCATGAGACAGTTTCCTCTTGCCAAATTTTCACCAAATTAATTTAAATTACTAACAAAGCCAAAATTCATACATCATTATATACTATCACCAGTGAACCATTGTACCAAATATTAGCTGAACATTACTAAGTTTGGATAATATTAACCATTTACCTGGCTTTACTCGCCTCAGCCGGATCAATTAAGAATATTGGATTAACGTTGGGAATCAAACTCAGTTAAAGTGCTCCTAAAGTCAACTACTTCAAGACCTTGCCCCTAAAAACAATTGTTTGAATATTAACTAACTGTTGAACCTGAAGTCAGTTCCCTCTAAGCCTCGCAGGCTAATCCAAATTCTAAGATAATTGCAATATTAATAATTGAAATTAATGCAATAGGCTAAGACTGAGTGCAAAATCTGAAGTTAAAATACGCCTAGGATTGCCTGAACTAAATTAAATGAAAAATACATAAATAGTTGCTATTGCCAGCATAACATTGTAAATCGGTATTAATCCATATAGAATCAACTGCAGAGCCTGAAGTCCAGTTCACGTCGGGCTCGCTCACCTCTTTATCCGTAAAGATTCAAATGCCACTATTATGAATGACACTCACAATAAATGCCAAAATAAATGCAATGAGCTGCTTTTTGGCTAAGAAATATGAAGATAAAACTGGTGGCCAACAAGTTCTGAGGGCCAAGGTCTGAGCCCCAGAAACTTGACCAAACCCGCCCCCCCCTTCCCGGCGGGGGGGTGGGGGGGGGGTGAAGCGGAGACCAGCATGGCATTTGTTTTTAAATTTACACATTTTTTTTTTTTTTTTTTTTAAAAACAAACAAGTTTCTGAGCCAGAATCTTGGTCCTAACCATTAGCATTGCCAAATTTCCCAGCAACTTTGAGAACAAATTCCATCAGTTTCTGAACACCTCTAGCCTGCACGCCATCCGGCAATAGATCGCAACCAATATCCTTTAACCCAAGTAGCAATTTCCCTATACAATACGTTTTTTTTAAACACATATTTCTAACTCCTCCCCCACATTTGATCAACACAATTACCAACTACTTCATGCTGGAGGAAGGCCAAAACATGACGTTTATGATCAAGGAATCAAAAGGCTTTGGCCAAATTGCAAAAAACCAAATCAGAAGGATTGGCAGGTCCACTCATTAAAGGGTTTCTTCTTAAAATGGCATTAATTGAAAGTGATAATGCCAAATGAACAGTGAAACATGAGCCAAACTTAACATTAAAATAAAAACAATCAAGCAGCAGCGCAAGCATAATTTGGCGCAATATAAACCCTTGTTAAAAAACGAACCCAAAACCCACAAGTTTCATACAATTTCTAAATGGATTCCCAATAATGCATTAGAATTAATCAAACGTGTACACATACATAACTCATACATGTTCAAGACCAGACCATAGAAGCTATTTTCAATGAAAACACTTGGTAATATTGTGCCCCTTATAGCAACCGACAAGCTATTTCTGGATAAGACATGCAAATTTGAAAAAAGCTATAAGAAAAACATTAAAAGCATCTATGGAGAATTTAAAGAACACAACGCTTAAAATTGAACTCCCAGTTCGCAAATGCGCAATGGGTTACTAGTCCTAGTCAACGAACGTTGGACACACGGCACATTTTCAACAATGTTGCAATTCCAACATTTGCATACAAATGATAGCCTAGACCTTGGAAAACATATATATATTACACCCACCCATAAGGCCTGAGGTTGCTTCATTAGTGCTAATTACAACATAAATATTTACCTATTACAGATTAGGGTCTAGCATGTTACAATTCGACACACGTGACACTCGCGGCACAGCCTTCTTGACTTGAGACACTTGTGACACATCTTTCTTAACTGTGCATTTAGACACCTGGCTTCTGCCAGTGACAGCATTCAATGAATCTTGTTGACAACTGCTGTATAGCCAGTTAGTTTGGCCGGCAACCCATGGAACCGCCCATAGATTTTATTTTGAAAATATTAATACAATCGTAACGTGTACCATAAACAGGCAGACATAATTTATGACTGCACGCCAAATATACCACATCTTCCATTCAAGTGACACACCGCATAGTCTAAGTATACAGCACATGATTTCATTGAGAAACCATTAATACTAACACCAGTTTACAAAATCCTAGCACATAACCGAGTGTTATGTGGTCATCAGGCCTTGTTTACTGATTACAAAGCTATTAGCCATAAACAACACAAGCCACGCTGCATTATAAATATAGTACCAAAATTAGTTATAGCTCAAGTATCCATAGGATTGAAACCACGCAAAAATACACAAATTTTCAATTCTTGTGGCATTCTATATACCTCACATCAATTACCACCACCCCCTTGAAAATTAAAAGATAATCCATGCCCCTTATATTATAAGAAGCATTCAAATTACATATTTACTGAAGGAGATATCTGCCCGATGTGAAGTTTTCGTCATCGCAAAATTTAATCAAGCGTAATGTGTACCATAAACAAAGGCAGACCATATTTCATGATGCACCTCCAAAATCCCACACTTCCATTCACATGACACACCTCATAGCTCTCAATTATACAGCACATGTATTTCATTGAGAGCCCTGTAACTACAACACTGTTACAAAATCACTGCACAGTTCACACACCGAGGTGTTATGTGTTATAAGGCCTTGTTACTGGTATATACCAAGGCTATTAAGCCAACTAAAACACACACAAGCTGCATTATAAATAGAGTAAGCAAATGGTGAAGCTAAAGTCACAATAGATTGAAACCACTCGAATTACCCATTTTCGAATTCTTGCTGGCATTAATCCATATATCAATTACCCTTAAGAATTAAAAGGATAATCCATCACATATATATGAGAAGCATGCAATTTTAACATTTTTAGAAGGAGATAATGCCCGATGTGAATTTTGCAGGCAATCGCAAAACCTGAATTTACTAACAGACTTAATTGCAGATGATTGGCCTAGCAACACGAATTCTGTAACTAGGTCATGTTCCGTAAAAGGCAACACACAATAAGAACATTCCATCCCAACAAAGGCCGAAATTTGCCGAAGTACATGTAGATGAGGACCGTCATGATTACGTGTTAACAGAGCCTGTTACATTCCGACAATATCCTGCATAAAATGCAAATCCCAAAGGATCGCCGCAGGCGGACCCGGCTTTCTGCACTGGTGTTTTGGGCCAGACTCCAACATATGAAGCTGTTTGGGGGGGGGGGGGGTTTTTGGGGGGCCCCAAACCTCCCCGTCACTGTCCATTCTTTTGCATTTACAATCATATGCCGACAACAACCCAATTATCCACTTCTGGGTGGAGAGGCAACGAGGTGGAATACCATGCACAAGTGACACACATGTGACAGCGGAGCTCGAACTCATTACTTATAAATTTGAGACGAGCCTTGATCTACTCACCAAATGTGCAAAAAATAGATCTGTATGAATATAATAAACCCTGCGGCAAACCTAACCCTTTACAGAATAAGGTTACAGTGACTTTCCAATAGCTGGGAATTAACTGTAAGGGTAGGTGAATTAAGTGAATTATCACAAACAAAATGTTGAGTTCGGGTAATTACAACTTAGGCAATTTAACTTGAAGCCGCACACAATCCAATTATATTAGGTAATTTACAAAAATTTTACATTGCCCCTTCAATCAAACCTAAGCACCACGCAACCATCAAATCAGAGCTACCTATGCTAGGCGTTCAAAACAATTCCTAACCCACTATATTATGTCATACAACTTTCTCAGCGAAAAACCAACACAAGCATTATAGCAAAGAACCCTAATTAGGTCAAATTCGCCATCGAAGTGGTTACATAAACCTCCTGGTGTACTGGAGCACGCACCTTTTGAAATGTTATTGCACGCCGTAGACTATGTGTGGTAAGTTCATTACGATCGTACTTCAGACACAAAAGCGTGATCATATGATAAAGTACGACCAGATTTACATGAAACACTTCGCTGACGAAATCTTCTTGGCCCGCGGGTTTGTTAAAACGGCAGCACCAAAAACGAACCGCTAAACGTGCCACTTCTCGCTTCACGTGTATGTCTGCGTGAGTATTTTAAGTGAGACAGTGTATGTGTGGTGCGTATAAGTAGTTGTGTTTAGGTTTTGTCTGTTGAGGCGATTCATTTGGTTTGGACAGGGTTTAGCATCCATTATCTTTTTACATTGATAGGGCCCCGCTATCAATGCATACAGAAACTTTCCCTGAAAAATGCACTATTTTTATATGTAAACGCTCCATTAAAAATGGCGTGTGCCGCTAATTGCAAAAGCGTAAGGTACAATAAACAATAAATGATGCTATAACCATGTAATCCAATCAAATAAATATAGTAAGTTTTGATCACATATGCCACACTATGGTTCAAAAAGCAACAATGCCTTCAATTTGAATTTGTAAGGAAACTGTTGTCCCTAATAAACAACAAAATATAAGCAACCGCATCACCCAATTTTGTTTTACTTAACTACCATGGACTTGGAGACCAGTTTTCCCCTAATACCCATAACACAGTTTTTGAGCCAACTGTAAAGCCACCATCAAATTGTTGTAAGGCCATATATGCAAATTTTTAGAATGACAAGCCACATATATAAAATAAAAATTACAATTCACTGGTTGCATGCCACTAAAGAAAAACACAAACTGAAGGACTGCACTATGAGCTCGTAAAAATCTCAATTCCCCTTGGCACAGTTTCAGTAGCTTCATTCACCAATGTCATTAGAAAAACCACACCCTGGTTTTTGGGGTATGAAATATGATCCCCAGATTACACGCGTCAATTGATGTCAATGTATGTAAAGTACACCCACTGAACTGTGTCCCTTGGTTGGATGACATATTGTAACTCATAATGCTTGTTGACTGAAGCACACCCATGGTTGGATCTCGAAAAAAGATAAACACAAACAATAGATAACTTAAGAATCCCAGTATATCATGCAGCTCCGCTCTTATGTCAAATTGAACCTTAATAGGGCCTTACCGCCTACCAACCATGACGAGCTATTAAATAAGCCACAATGTCAGCATAGGCCTATACGAGCGAATCAATCAACTAAGTGAATAAGCCTCGATCCATTAAATGAGAATATAACGAGGATCGTAAGCTAATTATAATGCCCAATCCGATTGCACAAGAATCGATTTGTGGTCTCTGCGGGGGCGTGGCACGGCGCTGCTGTCGCCGCGTGTTGACTGAAAACATGGTACAAATTGTTGTATTTAATCTGATGACTATCAATATCAATTGATACGACTTAAGTTTGTAAGCTATTCAGACACAGTATTACCAAGCTTCCCACCTTGTTTATGTGCCATGTTCATTATAGGTAGAAATTAACATACACAACGCTGAGCCACTTCTTTAGCCACAGGGTGTAAAAGCCGCAACCCAATAATGAGAATGCTATAGGGACAAAGCATAATTATAACCGACGTTAAGAGTTAAATTCATGTTAAATTACTAGACCGATTGCACGTAAAATTGAAGTGGACTAACCTTTGGCCCTCACTTTTTTGTCTAGCATGTGACCGTATTATCGCATTGTATTTCTATGAAATCAAATAGCTTTAAACCTGAAAAAAGTCATCACATTAATTCCACAAGGCTGATTGATCATCACCAACTGACAGTTAACCCACAACGACAACTGTTCCTTTGACGGCTTGTTCCTTCGGCATTACAAGTTATTTTTCTGGAGCTCTCGAGTTGCACACAAATTTCGCCAAGTTTAAAATACTGCATCATTGGAGAAACGACGGCTCCACTTTTTGAGGTTTGTTTCCCAAAGTAGGTATACATATAAAAAACTATTAGTTTTATTTGTACTCAACCCGCCGAATGCTGCCGCCTGACACAATATGAATGGCTTTCGAAATTTGTTTTTTTGTTCGTTCTTTAAATATGAACGGAACAGTTCAGATGGAAAATTCACAACAATCAAAGCTGCAATTATTGACTTTTTACTTTTATTGTCCACCTTAAGTTAAATAAGTCTGACACCGTCTTACCCGATCCCTCAAGACACTAAAATCCATGATTGCTGAAATATAGTTCCAAACGTCCATTAAACGACTATTCGTAAATAAATCATGCAATGAAATAGCTTGGTCCTATCATCGTCACGCCATACTCCCCCGCAAACAAGAACGGTAATACGTCCAATAGATATATTTGGCTAATTCATTCTTACAATCAGTCGAACATTTGATTGGCGAATACTATTAAACATACAGAAGGAAGATAGGAACACAGTTTACGCCTTGCCAATATTCTTTCAGATCAATATCATAAAGACTTAATCATCAGCCAAGGACACTTTCCTTTAGCAAACAAATTTTATTGTCAAGTACTACAACCATGACCTTCTCCTACGCAGGATCTGATTCTATGTGGACGACGGATGGCGGAAACGCCAAAGCCCGGGAGAAATGCCGACGCCCATTGGTCAACGGAGCCGGAAGCCCACATTACCGCTGAAGAACGGTGGCTGGGCTCTATGAAAAGTAGCGAAACAATGAACGAGACAATGGGGCATTAACCCATTCTCTGCGGGGGACAAATCCGTTTTCCTCCGAATAAATTCTTCATAAAACGTTACTTATTGATCGTGATAAACCTAGTTTTTCGATTTTATTATCCTGGTTTATCAAAACCATAATATCGACCGATATCACGGTTTTTTGATAAACCTGGTTTTTCGATTTGATAAACATAGATTTTCAATTCGATAAAACCCAAGATTATCAAAAATTTGATAACAACCTGGTTTTCAAACCCCCCCAATGACTATCGACCGATATCATGGGTTTTTGATAAACCTAGTTTTTCGATTTGATAACCTAGATTTTCAATTTGATAATCAGGATTATCAAATTTGATTAATAAACCTGGGTTTTCAATAAACCCTGAATATCGACTGATAATCAGGTTTTTTTGATATCAAAAACCTAGTTTTTCGATTTGATTAAACCTAGTTTTTCAATTCGATAAAGTAGGGTTTATCAAATTTCGATGATTAAACTAGGTTTATCAAACGATATTAGGGTTGTTGTTTGTTGAAAAACTAGGTTATCAATTCGTAATCTAGGATATAGGCGAAAATACAAAAAAAAAAAATAAAAAAACCTAGGTTATCGTCGATATATTAAAAACTAGGTTTTTTATTATCGAATTTTTGGACAACTATCGTTCCTAGATGTGATGTAGAACAGTTTCCTTACGTACAAATCATAAACAACTTTTCCCGTGATTCATTTGGACGCGAATTTTAAAGGAAATTGAGCAATTACGAAAAGCATGTAAAAATTCAAGGGGGCCACTCCATTCCCACTCTGTTTTGGGAAGTTGTTCTGGGTAATGAGCTGGAAGGTTGACCACGCGACACCCTTCACCTCCATCTGACCACACTTTTCTGATACACTTAAGAATTCGGAAACCTTAAACGAATAAATATGTGCTTGTTCCGTGAATGGTTTCCGAAATTCCTAGGTATCAAGAAAAAAGGGTGTCAGATGTGTCGGTTAGAAAACTCCCTAATGAGCACAGTGAAGTGTTGAGACCTATTGTTTATGGATCGGTTGATAAACCATTGCAGTAGTCCACCCTTCTTGGAAGATATTTGAAGGAGTGGCAATTTCCTCTGTTGATGTGGTACAGATGCCAGCCCAGATCAATCCTTTGTTACTGGTTAAAAAGATGATGGAGTCAAGTGTAACGACAAACCCATGTCTTGTGATGATTTCCTTGAGTGTCCGCTTTTTTTTTATGTTGTCGGTTTGTTTGACCCAGAGTTCTTGCGTTCTTAGCCTGTCACCATATGTTGCCTCTTTTTAGGTCTCTGGATTGTCAAAGTTTGTATTATTGTTTGGACGTGGCCAGTAGGAAAAAGTGAAGAGAACACAAACATGGTTGTACATGGCCTCTGGTCTGAAATGAAACTTATTGTTAAATTAAACCACACGCTCTTCGGGGTGAATATGGCTGTTGATGCACCCCCCACGTCTCCCAACCCAGCCAACGAGGACCAGTATATTGAAGCACATGCTTAATGTGCAAGGATTTAACTTGAATCTGATATATAATCAGCTTTTTTACTTATCAATAATACTACCTGATTAAAGCAGTGTCAAATATTCATTGTTTTGAAGTTATGCACCAAATCAAATGCTTTTCAATAAATGTCGTACTTACCATGATTAGACATATCCATGTTGAAAGGCGGCCAACTTTTGACAACCTTTCACTTAATTGAGTGTATCGGATATAGGGATCCAAAGGGGATGGGGTTAACTGAAATTTATAGAGACAATTATATAGACCTTCATAATAAAAGTTTTCGTCGAAATGAATGAGAAATATTTTTAATATTTTTCCCAATGTTGCATTTTTGGACACTCTATAACAATATGTACGGTTTCGCAGTAAAAGCCTAGTTTAGAGCTAGATTAAAATTTAAGCTCTAAATTTAAAATTTAAAGACGAACACACAGGCACAGGAACAGAAAAGAGAAGGAGTGAAGGGGGAAGAGGTGAAGACACTGAGAAGCCCCCCCAAAAAAACATAGGACCCTGATGCACCCGCCATTGTGCATCTTTGAAGGGCTGATAAAAAGATTCGCAGAGGGTGACGCCCTCCATTTCCATGGGACGGGATTTTTGCATTATGCTAAGCACGTACACTTACTAATACTGTGTGAAATAGCTAAGCTGAAAATCGATGTACTTCATAAAGAAATATCACAACAGTAATCCAGAATTTTAAAAATCACAGTATCCATGAAAAAATTCGATTACTCAAACTTTGAGTTGAGTAGTTGAAGTCATCTATCTTAAATTTTGTTCACTTTTTAAATTAATAACAAAAATTTATCATTCTAAATCTATGAGTCGGCCTTTAAAGAGAGACGAGGACATTTCTAGAAAGAAGCGCCCCAAGTTTTTCGACCCACCTTTTTTAATATTTGGAATGAGTAACAATGTATACATCACATAGAAGGGAATAAAGCCCAAACATACCGTCGTTATGTGATAGATCATTAAGACGACAGAAAAAATGAACGAATCCTTTTCTTGGACACGCTTACGATAGCCAAGGAAGTTCAAAACATAGTTTTTGTTTTCTTGCTACTTGTTTCGTCCCGGGGGCCATTGTATATAAAAGGGGGAATGATGCGTGAACAGAAAACGGTAAAAAAGGGTCTCTTTTTTCCAACAGGCAATGTACGAGCTTACATTGATTAGGGTGGCAAAAACAGCAAAATGTGGAAAAAAGGGTATGTTTTTTCAAAAACCCTGAAATTTTGAAGTACGTGTTTAGGGTATGTGATACTCAATAAGCATAGATCAAAAATATTGTAAAGCAAAGCAAGATAGTAAGGGTATATTAACGACACAATGCAATCTTACTTGTTTAGGGTAGCACAAAGTGACAAAAAACTTCTTTAGTGTAGCAAACAACAGACAAAATAACTTGTTTAGGGTATGTTTTTTAGTCGGTGGAAGAGCGGGAGCCATAGTGGTTAGGAGTGCTTGCCCTGGGGCGTCAAATTTGCCAAAAATCCCGGGTTCGAATCCCGGGGGGTACTTGCTGGGATTTATCTTGATTCGGGGTTGCTCAATTTTTGGATTTGATCTGTATACGGCTATTGATTAACTACCATTCCGCCCTCTCCTCCTGAGTTCCCCCAATCCCCCCCCACATGCACAGTCTCCAAAAGCCGGGCCAATTTAGGATCGTTCGCATCAATGGATACACCGGCCCCGTATCATCTCATACTTCAGTTGAATAAATCCTACACCACCACAACCACAGGAGCCATTACCAATTACTTGTGGATAAGCAAGGAAGGAATTCGGTGGAAATACTTGTTGTAGGGTGCAATTGTAAGTCCAGTTCACAACGCATCAATCCACTTTGGAATGACAGAGCCCCCCGTGTTGTTTGTCCAATAACACTCATAAACCTTCGAAGCAGGTGTTTTACAACAGGTGTTTTTTCAAGTGCAAAGTTAGAGAAGTTCGTATCCTAAGAAAATCCTTTTTAAGTAAACATATCTCAACATAATGTGGTCCATAACAGGAAGTCTGGCTTTATTAGCTTTAATTTTACTGTTAAATATCATGCTCATCTGTTAAGGTTCTAGGCCCCAGACTTGGTGCACACATAGCCCTCAACCCTTGAATGTTTTTCATGCGAGAACCCGACCTCAAGGTTAAAGGTCAACCTCAGGGATCAGATTTAATATTACAGGCTACAATGCCACATCCGATGACCTCCATTGTAACAATTAATTTTGCTAGACCGGCGCCTAGAGAACAAGGACTCTATGAACAATACATTCAAGAACTTAGGTAAAATGAATTGGAAAACAGCTTGCTGGAATGCCTACCCAAATTTACTTAGATTACACAAGTTTATGTAAATTACACAAGTTATGTAAAAACTACACGACTCCAAATACGAGTGTGGCAAAAACAACATTCAGAAATTATTTTTTTGAAAGGTTAAATCACTTTCAAGAAACGGATAAATTCAATGGTTAAGTATATTCTTCGAAAAACGATCTTTAATCTGATATGGGCGGGGGTGATCGTACAAAATGATGATGTACCATTATCTCTCGTTTTATTAAAGTCTATAGCTGCTCTGTGACAGTAAGTTTATTTGTATACATGTATATGTTCACATAATGTTCTTGTATCACCAGCAGCTATCTATCGTTCTTTATTTCCGCGATTATCATTGTTATGGAGATAAGCGGATACATACGAGTATCGTGGTATAGATCCATTGATAGCATGCAAATAACCACCCGTGATTTGCGGCAATGGATGAAACGTAAAGAGAATTAATCTCCTTTCCTTGGTTTTGTGTGAATCTCCATAGACTTACTAAGCTGCATTCATTTCCGTTTCGACCGAGAACCTCCTGTCTTGACCCGTGGAACGATCTGGTCACGTGTTGGGAAGATCGCTTTTGGATGAATCTACTACATAGAAACATTTTTCTAAGCGACATAAAGCTTTTCCCCGATCAATTTTGGAGAGATGAATTATCGAAAGCAGTTGAAATTCTAAGTTGGCCACTTCCACTCTCTGTGTTGGGAAGTTGGGAAGTGGTGTGGGTAATGAAAGCACGTGAAAAGCCTTTGAAACCTATTGATACGGTTTTGACAAACTTTGTTCAGTACGCCACCCTTCTTGGAAGATCCTTTGGAGGAGTGCTTTCCTCTGTTGGGTGTGGTACAGATGCCAGCCCAGATCAATCTTTGTGATACGGGTCCAAACTATAGTGGGGACTGTAGTGAACAGATCTTAAGTGATTGTGCAATCCGGATAAATTGTTGAATTTTGGTACACAAGTACTTTATACATGATAATAAAAAAAATTGATGGAAGCACTTGCCACCCCCTTTCATGGCCCCAGCTTGGATTCAAGGTTTAACACAGGGGGTAATTTTTTTTAAAATGTTCCGAGTGTGTTGAAAGCACCCCATATCTCTGTCTGGTTACAAGGATCCAAAAATGTATGTTTAATTACTGTCACTTAATAGTTAAGTAATTATGGGGTAAAAACTGTAAAAATGGTAAAAAAAGTCAATTTTTGGTTTGTACAGGGTCAAAAATTAAAAGTTGCTCCAATTTTGTAAATGTGGTCAAATTTGTTTGGTTTAGCTCATAGAATGATATATAGGATAGTTTTGACTACCTCGTGTCTGTTATTAACCAAAATGGCGAATAAGTCAGCAGCATTGGCAGCTATTGGATTCGATTGCCTCTGTGACCTATTTTGTTGGAATAACGTTAAAACTAAAGCATAACAATAAGGCCACCTATTCCTTATTTCAATCCTTTAAGCTAGGGAAACAATTGCACACATATTAACTGAAATCAAAGCAACTTTTAAACTTTAGACCGCATGACACACCAAAATTGACGTTTTACCAATTGTAACAGTTTTTTAAACCCCTAACTCAGAACCATAAGCCATAGATAGTGTAAACTATCTTTTTGGAATCCTTGTGATCAGACACACACCATGGTGGGCTTTTGAAACATTAGAACATTTTAATTTGTGCACTCTTATAACCTGTGAAACCCAACCTGGGGGCCATTAAGGGGGGTTGCAAGTGCTCCATCAATTTTTTGGATTAATCCAATGCCTAAAGTACTTGTGTGCAAAAATTCACAATTTTATTCCGGAGCGAACACTCTTACACTCTGTCCCCCTGCTAAATGACGGAGTGATGTCTTCCTTCTTGTGTTTGAATTTCCTTGGAGTGCCGTTCTTATACTGTTGGTGTTTGCCCTAGTTTTTGCTGTGATTGCCTTTTATGCATCTGTAGGCGTCTATTAGGAAATTGCTGCTGAACACAATCGAATGGTTTCTACATGGCTTCTGGTCTAATGAAGTTGTCAACATAAATCTTAATCACACACTCTTCAGTGTAAATTAATGGCTGTTTATGGCATGTACCCGGCTGAGGACCAGCCCATCTTGAAGCAACAATGCAATCAGTTTACAAATAAAGCTACTACCTGAATTAAAACATTCAAATTTAATCTGTTCGCACTACTTTGAAAGTTAAACACCAAATCTGGATTCCTTTTCAAGACGATTTTTTGATACTCACCAATAAAACAAATCTAGGGTGAAGTGTCCAAAAATTTACACCATTTCACTCAATTTGAATTTATCTCTGGATCTAGGAACTAAATGGGATTGGGTAAACGAAATTGATAGAGAAATAACTAGGCTTCATACAAAATTTAGCGATGATTGACACGAGAAATATTTTAATATTTTTTTCCAAATGTAAACTTTTACCTAAATTAAGCTAATTATTATTGGGGTATATACTTTTTTAGAGTAGTTTTTTTTTATTGGTAGGAATACTAATATTATGTTATTATGTATACCCATAAAAATTGGCTTGTGCAGTTTTGAAGTATATGGCTTTGTATGACGAGGTATATTATAGAGGAGAGGGCGAAGTCCCTGTGTTTTTTTTTTTAATTATAACGTTTGTACACGGGTTTTAATATTTACCAAAGAGTACACACACAATTACATCATTTCGCGTCCTTGGCAAAGTATTGCAAATTTGAGGTTGGGTGTGGGTAGGGGGAAAGTCCTCAAAGTGAAGGGTAGGGGGGGGTTTAAACTCCTTTGATAAATGAGCAGTTTTCGGATACACCTCTCCACATCCTTCGGTGAATGAGGTTTATTCTTTATAAATTGAAGAAGACCGACATCTCATATACTTGTATGAAATGTGATTGGCGGCTTATACATTGTAAAAGGTAGGATGAGAATGAACTTTTGAAGAAATGTGGGTAAAAAAAAATTTAATTAAAAAAAACAGTGAACAGACCAAAAATCAGGCTGAAAAAAGACAGAACTTCAAGTGAGATTAAAAAAATCCTCTGCCTGCTTGTTAAGTGCATTAATAATACGAATTTCTCAATAGCACTTAAAGACACTATAAGGATTCACCCATAAAATTCAAAAATATTGCGAAATTGACCAGAACTAGCTTATATTGAAGGACAAGTCTATACAAATTCTCTTATG
Organism: Ophioderma brevispina; assembly: GCA_023653785.1. NCBI lineage: Eukaryota > Metazoa > Echinodermata > Ophiuroidea > Amphilepidida > Ophiodermatidae > Ophioderma > Ophioderma brevispina. Next base: position 18,209 of record JAMKCH010008932.1, read on the forward strand.
TTATTTTTTGCAAACTGCTAAACTTAACAGAAAAGGAAGAAAAACAGCAGTGCTCAAAGAATATGAATATCCATTTCAATTAAGTGTTGTAGTAAGTGTCCGTACGGACAGTAATGGAATAAAATGTATTGATGTTGTCATTATTAGGTTCTCTGTTAGCACTTGCAGGGTATCTGCTAGGATACTTATACTCGTTAAGAAATGCAAAAATGATATTTGGTGATTTTTCGATTTTCGATTCAGCAAATCACTGATAGGCCTTTAATTGGTTGTGGAACACTTACCGAGACTGGCTTGAATGTTTATTGGACAAACAAGTAAAAAGAAAAAAACCAGAAAAAAGGTTGTAAACCTAAGTAGGCAATGGTGAATCCAAATTCGATAATTTAATATGTATTGGTATACAGGGTGTATAAAATATGAAAGTAATGCTGCTCGACTTTGACCTCGGGATGTTCATTCCAAACGGGGTCTTGCATAACCGTACTACTCATTCTTTATACTGCATACTCTATGAAAGAAATGGCTTTAAATATGAACCGGATATGATAGGTTGTTCCCATTCCAATGGAGTTTTACCCAGTGAAGACAAATTTGTGTCAATGACTAGATACGCTCATATTGATCACTGATATTCTCCTAAAAGTAGTTTAGTGTGGCACGGTCATGTTAAAAGGAAAAACAAAAACTCTTTTTCAACATAGTAACAGATTTTGGATCACGAGAGGTTTGCATCAAAATACTGCACAAAAATAAACATGAGGAGACGAAACCTTCATTCTCAATGATATGCTTTAAACAAATTGAAACAGTGTTTGGATAAGAGTTCTTTGAATAAAACAAGATTGCACAAAATGTTTAAAACACTTCAATATTGCCCTTGCCCGGGTCCACAAAGTCAGTCAGTTCAGTTCTTGTAGTGTCACAAACTTTATAAACCGTATTAGAAATGGAATCTGGCTTGGCAAAGGAATGTTATAATAATAGTCTGTTGTCTTAGTTCTAAATGAATTTTTTCTTCACCCATACCTCTGTTGTGGAGCAAGCGCCCTCTATTGCACGCTAGAGCGGACATAAACCGTCGAGTTTGACAAACGCGTCAAGTTTGCCACTGGCTATGCCGGCGAGTTTGCGAGTTTGCAACGCCTTGCCGGCGAGTTTGCAACGCTAGACGGCATGTTTGCAACACTATGCCGGCGAGTTGGCCAAGTTTGTAACGCGATGACGGCGAGAGTTTGCAAGTTCGCAACGAGATGCCGGCGAGAGTTTGCCAGTTCGTAACGCCGTGACGGCGAATTTGCAAGTTGGCAAACGAAGACGGCGAGTTCGAGAGTTTGCAAGTTCGAAACGCGATGACGGCGAGAGTTTGCAAGTAGTACGCAATGACGGCGAGAGGTTGCAAGTTTGCAAACCCGATGACGGCGAGTTTTATTTTGATTTTATTTATTTTTTATTTTTTAGATCGATATATAGTTTATTATATATAAAGTCATCTTTTAATAAATAATTGTATTTATTTAGTTCCTTTTTATTTATTTTTCATTTTTTTTATTTCTTTTTATTTTTTTTATTTTTACTATATTTTATATTTTATTATTATTGCACTGTTTCTAAACACTATTTACAAATACCACGAATGGATATAATAAATAAATATAAAAATATTAAGTAAATATAAATAAAGAAAATAAATAAAGAAAAACAGATAGTTTGACGTATAAAAAATTAGTTACCGATGTAGGGAACAGAAGGTCAACGTCCATGCATTCAATGGGCTGACCTTGTTGCCCCGACTTTCTTAAGCAAGCATTTGAGACACTCAAAACTATTCCTTATTTTGATCCTATGAGCTCACAATATTTGCCCATTTTTGTTATCCAAATCGGAGATACTGAAAAATTTGAACCCCGTGTACAACTAAAATTGACCCTTTTATAGATTTTTTGGTTTGTAGTTCTATAACTCTTACGTGTAGCTAGAACAACTATACTTGTCCTGAATCCTTGGGTTAGAAAATAACATGGTATAATTTTCAGGCAGGATGGGACAATTTAAAAATTTGACCCCTGTACAAAACTTTGTCTTGGGCCCCTCTCCTAAAGGCACCATTGTGGCACTTAAGAATTATTTCAGGGTCAGGTTCAGTAGTTACATATTAAACTCAAACCTTTTTGTCTTGAGTTGTGTTACAAATGTCTTCTAGCTCCGGGGATACGTATTGATTTCAGGACCCAAAGAAAAAAAAATCTATTGGGGTGGATATGCCCATCTTACTGGCCATTCAAGCCACCAATTTAATCAATTAACTCATTAATTATGAAGCAACGGTCAGAAAGGTGCTATGTCACCATATTCTTTAAGCTAAAATGATTATAGGGACCTAAAACCCGGCAGTTAACGGTGTAAATCCCATTGGATGGGGTAATGTCGGCCTAGAAAATCTATCATATTTTGCCTCATTTTCTAACAAATTATATCAGTGTTTCAACGTGAAAGAGAAAATGTACAGAATATGATAACTCCATCACGTTGGGGAAGTACCATACCCTAAACATGATAAATGAGTCACCAGATTTATCCATTAGGCCTATGGTTAGATGGTTTCAATAACAGTTGACTACGACAATGATTAATATTTCAATAAATATTTTTCTAACAATTGTCACTAAATCAGGCTGAAAGGTGGTTCAAAGCCAGTGTTTCCTACCCCACCGATCTAGGGATGGGTGTTTATTGATAATCTTTAAGGTACGAGGGTGGACAATACATGGACTATGATCGCTGAATTCCACTCACGGTAAAACATCCTTTACTCGTTATAAAAGGGAGATTCAGTTTAAGTTTGCAGTCAAATTTATCTGGAAGTTTTTAAATACTCTCCATTTCAGTTTTTCTTATCTACATTTTGTCTCTAAATGTAGGGCCTAAAATGTCCACTACTGGTACTGAATTGAACTTTGCGGTGAGCTTTCCAAAGACACCATTTGTAAAGATCTTGTTTCTGTTCGAATGCATCCACCTCTCAGGTCAATGGTCGTTTCATTATTTTTCTTCTATGAAATATCACTCTTGTGAAAGAGCCTAAGGACAGTTGGGTCTATCCATTGATAAGACTATTACCACAAATATGACGTAAAGCACAATGTACTCTCTAAATGAAACGAGTGAAAAATTCACTTCCAAAGAGTGAAAACACTTGTAAACCACTCCAAAATGAGTGGTTTTGTACTTAAAAAGAGCGAATTTCCTACAAAGAGTGAAAAATCACTCCAAAAAGAGCTGATTTCCAATCGTTTTCGTGTTGTCCTTCGTTACACTCCTCAAAAGTGTGTCCTTGTTTTTAAAACAAAGTTAAAACCCCTCCAAACAAGTAGAAGCACTCTTTTGATGGATTTTACTCTTTTGGAGTGGAAATCACTCTTTCTAAGTACAACCGCTAATTTTTAGGAGTGGTTACAAAGAGTTTCACTGTTTTGGGAGTGAAATTTCACTCGTTAACAGTTAGAGAAAGGCCTCCTTCCTCTGACCTGGCTGTGACTAGAGATGGAATTTAACGATTGAAAGACATTCTGGAAGGCCAATAAAATTAAGAATCTTTGTAAACCACGGGCCTATATGCATACATTTTACAAATTAATTTACCATATCAGGCCTAAATAAAATAACCCTCAAAACCTATTATCCATTATTTTGCCCCTCAATTTTCTTCTCAGATCGTTTTTGAGATGTATCATTATTAACAAAAATCAAATTGAACCCACATAAGCTATGGAAAAATCATTTTCCCACGAAAAAACTCGTGGTATATAGCTTAAAAAGTTAGCACGGAATTGTTTGATTTATTTAATTAAGTTGCGTACTGATATGGAAGCTTTTAAATCAACCACATAAAACTAGGGGGCACCAAGGAGCTTTTTGAGAAATAATCTTATTTCTGGAAGAACGGAAGCCCTGGTCATATTAAGGGCGTTTCTCTGTCTGTCTCATGTTATCAAAAATTCAGAAATTCGACGGTTGACCTTTTTTTAGAATTGTCAATAAATGACATTTACATATTCTGAATGGAAACATTGACGGAAAATTTCTTCTAAAATGGGTGAGCCCAGTTGTACAAGTTACCTAAATGAAGGTAATAAAATTTGCAAACAGCAAAAGCCGAAAAATAAGCAAGAAACAGTGAGGGTTATCAGATGTTTATATGATATTAAAAATGAACGCAACATGTTTATAGAAAGAAAAAACAAATATTCAAACTCATACAAGTTGAACATGGAGAGTGGGGTTACGTGCGGCTATCTCTCTCTCTCTCTCAAAAAGTGAGGGCATACTTACCGTCAGGAATTTTAGTTGAATTGACAATGCACCAACGTTTAAGTCCCTTGATTTCTATCGCCTATATTGTTATCGAATTACGTATTATGGAAAGATCATTGGCAATGTTATCAAGTGATAAAATTATGAGGGTTTTGCAAAGACTATCTTTTAATCTTGATTAAAGTCATGCTGATTTTCCCTTAATATCAATTGTCTGCAAGTTTTGGTTAAAATAAACTTTATAGATAAAACTATGCCTATGTACTTCTATCGTCACGATAAAATATAATATGTAAGCATTCGGCCATGAACTATGGTGGATAATAATAAGTCATGATTTAAATTTGCTAGTCATTGTAGTATTTGCGGTACTAGAAATTTCCTAAGAACATATGCATATAGCGCAATGAAATAGGATAATGTTTTTATTTTTTTTTTTTTTTTATTTTTTATTTTATTTTATTTTTTATTTTGTGAAAACCGGCTATTTTGAAAAACTCTAATTATTCCACTTTATCTACTATAGAAATGGACTATGTAGGTTTTACATTGCCGTCAGCCAAAACGCTGTTTATCAACAGACTTTTTAATCGCTGTTTAACGGGAAACATACGTAACAAACAAACAAATGAAGTACTTTACTCATAAAATACGTGGCATTTTGTATTACCAAATATAAAACTATCAACCTTGTTCAATGCCGACATTTTCCAATGGATAGCTGACGTCTTATTTGACAAAACCCTACATCTCTTAAGCCTAGGAAGATAAATGTGGGGCCAAACTAACAAATTTGGGTCAAAAAATCAATAAAACTATTCACAAACTAACAAAATATTGAAAAGTAATGAAGTCTTAATACGCCGCTATTTTCCAAGGATGGCCAAAAATCCAAGATCTCTTACTATACAGCACCTAGGATGACGATTTGTGTCAAAGTGTATGTTTTCTGGCGGCAAAGAATTTAACAAAACATTCGAAAACTGTCATATTCGTGAGGTCATTTTGTTATCAAGGACCGCCAATGTGGCACCCAAAACATGACACCTTAGCTACCCTTTACGTATCCCCCAAAACATATATCTGGGATTGCATGGGAATTGCGTCTAATTTGATCAGAATTTGATCGTTCGTAATATCATCTTTGACAAGATGTTTGGTGGAATTTATATTGTAGTGGCTTTAAAAGTAATGACAATTTTTGTGAAAGCCATCGAGTAGGGGTGGTTCGATTCCATGATGTTAAACACCACACGGACCAGTTATGTACAGTAGCTATGACTAAGATAATTAACCCAGAACAAAACTTTGTTAAAAAACAACTGATATAAGAAGGTCCTACTTAAATTTAATGACTGGACTATCATGTTTAAAAGTATCAGGATGTCGTTTCTGTAATAATATCAAATAAACAACACTTGCATTGGAAGGAAATAAAAGTTTTGGACAAATATTGCACATGAGTCAAAAGACAAAAAAAATGGATCAGGAGAAAAATTTTTCATTGATCAAAAAGAATTATGTCCATGTTTAAAGTTCTCCTCCACTTTATTTAAATATTCACAATAATATACAGCAAAACAATTACAACTGTTTTCTTCATAATTAAAATAATCTTGAAAAACATAAACTTGTCCTTAGATACTGTGGATATCAGAAGTACCTTTTCGCTGTTGCAAACTCTCAACGCAGTAGGAAGTCCACTTATGCTGCCAGGTCCCCAACAAGGCACAATCAGCTTGCCATATGGGGAGCACAAAGGGTCACGCGGAATTATTGCGAAGAGAGGGAATACGAGTTCATTTCCGTCTAAGAAACACCCTCAGTGGAATTCTCGTGGTCCCCAAGGACACGATAAGAAGGAAAAAACAAAGGAGGTTACCATACAATTTGTTTTTGCAATGACTGTACTGCCTCTTATGTGGGTGAAAGAAAACGGACTATGGAGACCCGCCTGAAAAAAACATCACATGAGCATCCCAGTCTCTGAACCACCCAAACGAGAACAGGAAATAAGATCTCCACCATCTTGACCGAGAGAAGCGTGGTTTTCGGGGTGGTAGAGAATTCTGCCCCAAATAAAGAATTCAGCCGAGTACACTCAACAGGGACGGGGGAAAATTCCAGCTACCAGCTGTGTACAATCATCATCTGTTGAGCTCCGGGCAAAAGTTGGACCAACCAGTGGCTCAACGCTCCCTACATCTCCCTCCAGCATTGTGGGTTGACCCAAGACTAAGTGGCAGCAGATCGAAAGCCTCCCCCATGTGAGCAATTTTCATGGTGTGTGTGAAACGAAAATAATTAATAATCAGAACTCATTCCAATAATACCTTATTCCACTTCCGATCCTGCCACATGTCCTCCTTGTGTTGAATCCAGAAAGACCTCTCAACTCTCTTACATACATACATAACACCATGTAACATACATACATACATACATACAGCATACATACATACATACATACATACACAATACATACATACATACACACATACAACCTACATCAATACATACATAAATACATACATACATACATAATACACAAACCCATACATAGCATACATACGACATACATACATACATACTACCATACATTCCAACATATTATTCCACATGATGGGACTGCATCAAAGAGTGTCCTGCGTTTCAGCAACGGGGGGGAGGGGGGAGGTGGGGACTGATCAGCTTGGATGTTTTGTGCACAGTCCAAGGGGTGGTATCAGATGCTGAACGCAGGGAATCTCTTGCAGGAATGGTGAACAGTGATGGTGGAAGAGATGTCAATCTGGGAGTCATTTGATGGAGGCATTTTATAAACAAATAGAAAGGATCTTTATAAAGAATCTAAAGAATAACGATTGCCGCGAGTTTTCAAACATAAAATGGCCATGGTCTTGTAGTACCCACGTTTGTAGTCAAAGTGAGGGTTCGTTTTTTCATTTGGACCCTAGGAGCGGCAGTTTCAAGGTTTCTGAGATTAGTTCCCGTTGATTTTTTAGTTGGTAGGAATTATTAAGCATTTTATTTTTTATTATTTGCCACATTGCAGTAGCCCTAACACTCTTAGGACTTGCATTTCAAATATTGGACTCTTTTGGAAAAAACGACATATATGCATATTGGTCACCACGTTCATATCCATCTTTATATTTATGGGAAGCTTTATCAAGTCCTTTACCCAAAAAATTTATATTGACACCAAAATCATCCCCCTAAGTCACTACAATTAGAGATATAAGGTTTTCTTCAATGCGAGATTCGACTTGGAAATAGCCGTGTCTGTAAATCGCCGTGACGCTGAAAGTTTTGGGAATTGTTTTTTGAACGACTTTAATTTGACCCAAAAACTATTCAATCCCAATTGTCTTTCCTGATGTGGCGATGGTGAGGTTTAGTCTGTTCACAAGCTTGCGGGTCATTTTGGAAAACTGGTTGGGCTTTGCAAATTGCCAGCACTTTAAATTTGTTATCACATTTTCTTTGCCTAAACAACCCAATGTGGGATTTTGGGGCGAGGATAGCAAGCAATGTTATTATTCCAGCCCTGGTTGGTATAGAAATCTAAGGCCCGTTTTTAATTTAAAGTTGGGAAACATGATTTTTTTGCAAATAAAACTAAGAGTAGAACGGCGCGTGCACTGTCTGGGATTACAATGCTTGATCATCCGAGGTGCAAAGCGCCCCTGGTTCAATTCCCGGTAGTCTACTATTTGCTGGGTAGTCAATTATTCTGGATTTGTATATAAGGCACTGATAAATTGGAATTGGGCAAACGAAACGTTACCACTTAAGTGCCAAGGGGGGGGGGGTTCCATGGTACTCAAGATTTGTTTTTCGGTGATTTTCTCCTCGTGAAAAATATTTTCGAACTCTAATTTTTTGTAATTGTGTAACTTATCGATGCGCTTCTTTCCATAAAAAAATTACTAAAAAAAAGTTCTCGTCCGCGTTTCATGAGAATAATTAGCTTGGGTCCCTAGGAACCCCCCCCCCCTTGCTTAGGCAGCAACGGGAGTGTGATTTAAAAAATAAAAATTAGCACACTCTTTTGCCAGAAATAGTTTTCTGCTTTATGTTGTGTTTCACATGCATTAAACAAAATTACTTACATAATCAGAAAAATAATTAACCCTTTAAATGTGCTGAAAAGAAGCGATCCATCACCAATCGAGCGATGCCCCCCCCCCGCGCCATTGCTGTACAACCTATGGCAAATACGACTGCCCCGCACAAAAAATACAAGAATGTACCAATGGTATGCTTGTGTTAAATATATGTACAATTTGGTCCTTTAGCAGCGATATAAGCTCAAAGATTTGGATTTATGCTGTGGAAGTGGCCGGGTCCGCGGAACCATCCATGTTACTTTTTGAGTTTGACGATTGACGCATTTCGAAACAATGATTTGCCCCTAATTTTCAGCGATAAACCGAACCATTTATATTGGCACAGTTGGCCTTATGCCCCCCTCAAAGGTGGTACGAGTTTCATTTGAAAATTTCCCATCGGGAAAGTGGTTCCTTTCACTTAGGGGTTCCTTGGAACCCCCCCCCTTAGCCCAACGTGAGTAAAAAACAAACCTTAGGCACGTTAAGTGTTAAAGCATTCTTCTTTGGGGGGGGCAGGCATTAATCTGGTAGAGATAGAGATCACATCTGTACTTTTATCAACGCTAAACATGTTCAAAGTGAGGTATTCACCGTACACAGAAAGTTCCGAAATAAAAATCTGGGTCCCGTGGAGACCCCACTTTTAGTACATTATTGTCTTAAAACTGTCCTCAAACGGTAAAGGTTTTCTTTAGAAGTCCAAGATGCAGTGGGGGTTAATTGCTGTAACAAACTTCTGTGTGAGATATGCATGTGCGATGTGCTGTTGAGCGCGAGATATATTCAAAGCTCATTTATAATACTTGTAACTTCTAAATGACACGCGCTACCCCTCAAACTACGTGCCTGTATACTTAAGTAACCCAAGGCAGGGGGTCTCTAGGAAATAAAGATTGAATTTGTTTTGTGCATTAGGAAGTAGGTGTTCGCTAAATTTGCGCCGTGCATTCGTTACCTTTCACGTGTTTTTCGACACGAGTGACTTGTAATTTCAAGACGGTGCAATGTTATTACATTTTCCATTCATGTTTTTTCTAGATTTTTATATCAGTTTCCGATAAGATTCATATTACAAAATTCCTTAGGAATGAAATTTCCATAGGTTCCATCGTTATAGTAAAACACATTTGTAACAACGAGAGATTTTTCCGGGAGATTTTACATATTACTTGTCCCTACAAAATTGAAATCCCTGATTTTTGCACTGATATACAGCTTTCCTCAAAACTACCCACCCATCTGACAGTATTGAGCTGAAAAATTTCTTTGATACAAAAGTTAGTGGACATTTTCCTATTTTCGTATAATAAAAATTCAGGCTATGTTTTATATTGAAATAATATTAAGCAATTACCTTTGGTTTCAAAGTCTAAGACTTTATGTAATCCAATACAATGTAAGAATCTATTGAGTGTCATCTATACAAATCACATCAATATGACAATACCTCAAATTTCTCGTTGCAGCTTTAGGTGTTATTAAACTCAAAAGTATCCTTACGCGTGGTTACACTTCCCTTTTTTGCAAGCCTTATGTGACGTCCCAACTAAGCACGTAGTCCATGTTATGGAACACGTGGAGTGCATGTTGAGTCCTGCTTGATCCCGAAAAGAAGTTAATGCGCCTAGTTTTGAGTCAACGACGGGAAATGACTAGATTTTTTTTTTTTTTAACTTTTAAAAATTGGTTTTGTAAATTTTAAAAAAAGTCGAGATAACAACACTACTCAGACGCGGCCCTTGAAATTTGTACATCTGTCGTCAATCTTACAGTAAAAAATTCAAACAAATTAATAATTTGTGGGATTAGTATTACTTAGTATGCAATATTTGAACAATCAATTATCTTTTTGATACATTACCCAAATATTTGTTTCAGGAGAGCAGCACAAGTGGCCTTGACATAATACTTTGCTGAAGCGGTTTCATTCTATTATTTGATTTTCTGATCTTGTTGATTTTATTGGCGAACATTTAGGAGTCACAAATGATGGTAATTTATTTATCAGACATAGAATAACTTTTGCCCAAAAAAAACAAAAGTGGCAAAAAATAATCACATGAAAATTATTAAATTCGGGCAACAAGAAAAATGAATTCAGTTTTTAAAGACCTATCAGTGATTTGCTCAATCAGAAAATCAAAATTTTCGGTAAACTTTTTTTTCTGCAAAAGTCCCTGTAACCATCAAGCTAATCTAACAAATCCTAAAGACTTCGTTTCGTTCGTTCGTAGCAAGTCCAACATCACAGTGAAATCCCGTCCTTTAACCAGCTTGATCGTTTCCATCCTCCAGGTTTGAATCATAGGCCTGGAAATCCTCTTGGGGACTTGTAGAACCTCACAGTCATCTATCATGTGGCTAATGGTTGTGGCTCTTCTCCTACCATCGCATTTTGGTAGGTTCTACTCCGATCTTGTGAAGGAGTTCTTTGTACGACCAACGCCAGTTCTGAGTCTGTGAGGTTGACCCATGCTTTTCCTATCAAGGTCACAACCTTTAGGCTTGCTAGATGGGCTGTCCCAAACTGCTTTAGGTTCACAGTAGAGGATGACCTTGCTTTAAACCATCTGTCATTGATCCAGGTTGATCGATAGGGATACTGTGACTGCATGTCTGGATGGGTCGCAAAGTGATTCCGTGGAATTCTCCCTGAGCCTCAAAGGGTGTTGGTGGTTGGATTAGGCTACCAGGTTCATCACATCTCTTGGCCGAGCTGATCGTCTGAAGGTTCCTCTAAGTTTGCAGGAGCTATGCCAGACCAGATTGGAGTATTCTACAGACGGTCCCAAAAGGCAACCACTAACAAGTCTCATTGCATCATTCAGACGACATCAATCTTGTGGGACTGTACGCTGTGACTCCATACTGGTTCAGCGCATTCAGCAGTGGAGTTTTGCCAAGGCCAACAGTTATGTATGTTTTTTTTTTAGGTGTCCAAGGAGCCCCCATCCAGTTCTCGCGAGCCTTCTGAGGAGGGTTGACACGAGACTAGCGTCTTGGCAGCGAC